>NW_010577777.1:10027-39553 GCF_000705375.1 Tinamus guttatus
TAGGCTCGGCCGGGGGCGGCGGTGCACCTGCCGTGAGCACCCTTCCCCTTCCCTTCCCTTCCCTTCCCCCCTGCGAGGGGCCCTGCTTCCACTCCCCCGGGCCTCTCCCCCTCGGGCTTTAGGTGCTGCTGAGGGATCTGATAACACAACCCCCCCTTCCCTCCTCCGTTCTTCCCTTTTCTTCCTTTCCCCGTTTCCCCCCTCCTGGGTTCAGGTTTCTCCAAGTCACCTGCGGCTCCCCACGGGCTTTCCCGCAGCTCGGCCCCCTCGTTGCTCCATTCTGTGTGGGGTGGCGGTGTCGGGCACGGAGCGGAGCGCAGGGAGGGCTGCTCCTCCGGGAGTCTCAGGCTTTCCTGGCGAGGCGACGTGGTGGGTGCCGCTAACAGGACGGGCGCTTTGGCGAGTGGTTCCGAATCCACGCAGAGTGGAGGGCTGTGCCTGGCAGCACTGAACGCCTGCTGGAAAACTTCCCGGGCGGATGGGAGCGGGCGCTCCTGGAAGGCCTGGCAGCGCGAGCGCGTCCCTGTGCCTTGCCCTCTTCCTCGGGGCCTGGCCGCGCAGGGCGGGCTGCGTTCAAGGACTCCGACCAAGTGCCGAGCCTGGTGCTTGGCGTTTCGAGAGGCCGGGCAGCTGCACCAGCTTTCAGTCATCTCGTGTTGCACTCCGCTCCGGTTCAGCGCGGGCGCTAATGCAGAGCTGATGGTTGTTACGGGTTCGTGGCATCTTCAGTAGGATGTTTTCCCTCATTTTAAAGTCAGGATTAGTTGTTCTCAGATCTGTGCCTCGGTACAAAATGGAAGGAATACTGTCATTTAGGACTGTTCTGAAACCACCGAAGCTCATGGATCTGGCCCAGGTGTTGAGCTGCTGGGCATTACGTGCTCTGATTTTCATGTGCCCGAAGACCTCTCGAGTCCTGACCAGGACCTGAATTTTGTATAAGGGAGCTGTGGGAAATGCATGCCTGTCCTCCAGAGTAACTGTGCACAAAGAGGATGGGACTAGGCAGGAGTCTCACTCCATTTCTCCAATGCACAGCACAGCTGAGCCAGGATTTATGGTATTTGCTGTGATAAAGGCCGGTAAAAAATGACAGTATTTTCTTGAAAGAGCAAGGGAATTGTGCTTCAGACAGTGTGACGTGAAGCCTGAAGGAAAAATACAAAATGTGGAAAGTAAGTACGGTTGAAACGTATTGCCAGGTATAAAACAATACTGGTGCTATAACAAGGAGTAAAGGCATTTGTTGAACTGCCAGGAGAAGTAGTTGTTGAAAAAAATGAAAGAATAGGAAACCAGTTCAGTTACTGAACTGGAGCTTATCCTTGTGCTTTGTTAATAAAGCAGAAATAAAAAAGATGTGTTGCTAAACTACCCGCTATCTGCTACAGCTTATTACTATTGTTTCTCAAGAGTAACTTCTTTATAAAACCTGAATTAATCTATGTCAGCATGAGATCCTTGTAACGTGGCATCACGAGCCTTTTGCCGTAGGGTCCTTTGTTTCATGGGGAAAGCTTTGTTTGCTTGTGAAGAGCACAACCACGAATGTCAGCTGCCCCCATGGACACACAGGGATAGAGATAAATGACTGACAAGTAAATCCACTCCAGGCCTTGTAAGGCCAGAGTTTGGGTCTCCCTGTCTGTGCTAAACATGAAATCATTCCCTGTCAAAGAGAGTTAGGATGCAGTTCCATGAATACTGCCGATAGTGCTGTCTTCTTTGCGGGAGTCATGGGATTCTGGATTTGCAGCAGGCATATGCCATTGTGATGCTGTGTTTTTTGTAGTAGCTTTTGTCTGAGCATGATCTGTGCAGCACCGGCACAGATGTGTAACTGTGTGTGGCCACCTAGAATTCAGATATTTTGTAAGGTGTATGGGGAGCCTTCTTGCACATTAAATAGTAACCTGTTTAACACTTACATTTCCATGGATGATAGTTGCCTTATTCCCCTACATATTAAGGGCATCGTTTTAAGAGCTGTGTGGCCTTAACATTTTGTTCTTTGCTAGTTTCTCACTCCTTCTCCCCCTCCCCAATGGCTCTATCTGCTGCCTCACTTGGAGCGTGGCCACTTACATGATTGTGCCAATATTTGTGATGACTGTGGGAGAGAAGAGATAGGTTTGGGATCGCTCTGAAACAAGTCTGCTGCTACTGGAATGCTCCTTAAAGAAAAGCTCATTCCTACCTTGGGCCACTCTTCCCGCCTCCTTTTCGCTTTCTTCTCCCACTGGAGTTCTCCATAGCTCAGTTCTGCCGGTCACAAAGTGATTGACCACTTGGCGTTCAAGTGCAGCTGATCTGCTGACTACCTGTTGCTGTAAGGGTCAGTCCTACTTTTAGTCCTTGGCTTTATTTATGCTCCTGCTGCTTCAGGTGCATCCCACTTAGCAGTTCTGTGGCCAGTGAGTGAATTAATATGTTTTTTTAGATCAACTGTCTGTCTGGGTTGGTTTTCTGAGACATCAGGTGCCTGAGCTGTGGCTACACAGCTACTATGTCCCACATGGGGAGGCAGGAACCTGCAGCTGAAGCTGGAGGAAAAGAAAGGCTGCCCTTTCCCTGGCCCCGGCAGCTTTAGAGAGCAGGTAGGAACTTCCTGGTGGAGAGGTGGGAATGATTATAGGGTTTGCTAGTTAATTGCACAAGCAGGGTCTGATTTGGAAAGAGGGGGAAAAAGAAAAAAACAACCCTCAAGATCAATCAAGATTAACAAGTCTGTTCTGTTTTACAGCAAGGAGGTTTCATTGGAGGGGACAGGAGAAAGGTTAGGTTAAACCAGGTAAATGTGAAGAATTAAAGGCATGACAAAAATGTGTTTTTACATAAAGTAGCAGGCTCTTGATCTTTTAGTGGGACAATAAGTGATGTGAGAAGGGGGGGAGATTTCTTCCATTCCAAGGATAAAGCATATATGGATAATTAAGTTTTCAAGCTGCCAGTTTTGACCCAACAGGTACTGTGTTGGGTGCTGCCACTCTGTGAGCCGAAGAGGAGCACAGTTGTGCTTCCTATGACAGGAGGGGGGAATAAAGACCAGAGGAGAGAGGCTCACACCTCTGCATGTTAAATGGTAGCCTCTGAAAATCCCAGGTTAATATAAGCCCGTGATCATGGCAGCTGTGCTTTCTTCAAGGAAGATTTTTGTTTGTTCACTTCCTGTTGTTTGCCGGCAGAGTGAGTCCTCCCCATGCGTCTGTGAGAAGCATGACTGGTGCTGCCTTTGAACCGTCTGGCCGTGGCTAGCAGAAGGCTGTGGGGCCTGTCGCAGGTGCCAGGCAGGGACGCTGCTGGGCGCAGTCCTGGTGGGTGCTGCGCTCTGCCGCCGGCTGGCACCGTGTGAGCAGGGGCTGGGCTGCGGGCACACCTGCCGCCGGCCGCCCTTTCTTGTCTCCCCTAGAGACGCAGCAGGCATTTTTTAACATTTAGTGCTGATGTGAACTGGTGCTGTCACAGTCTCATTCCCCCAGCGTTGCCTATGCACGTGAGCCTACTGTCACCTACATCCTGGTCCCTGGGTGAGCTGGTGTAGAGCGCTTGAGTGGTGAAAGGATGTCCCCTTCCTCCCCCCAGGCTGAGGTTTCTGCTGGTTTCGCTCCTTGTGCAGCACCTGTCCTGGCACAGGAGAGCTGAGGGAGGTCTCATCAGATCTGCAGGCAGCAGTATCTGCCTGCCTCCATCCTCAGCCTGGAGGATTCCCAGTTCTGGGCTGAAAATAGCACGGTCATTTTTGAACAAATTTCAATCTTAGGAGTGTTTCTGATGTTTTAAAGTAGATCTGTGTAATGTAGAGAATTACCTATTTGTAGACTCTCTGGGACAAAAGCAAAGTGTTTTGATTTCCGCAGGCTTTGGATCATGTCCTAAATGCATGTCCCACCTCTGCTTTTTGTTCTGTTGACCTCTCAAAGTAGTATTTTGTTCTATGTTAAAGTTCTCTATTACATTTTCATGTCTAGAAGGTGAGTTATGCTGATTACTTATCTCTGAAATAGATAATTGCTGGTTTAAATGTAGTTGTTAGAAAGTACTAGGATATCTTGGTAAGAACACTTACATACCAACTTCTCTGCTTTAAGGATCAGTGAAGAATTGGCCGTGTAGTGACAGGAGGTGTCTGAAGAAAACCTGAAGGGAGATCTGCTCAGCTCTGCAGTGTATCTTCCAAGTCTGTTCCCAGTCTACAGTTGCATGGCTTTGAGAGGATCTTTGTTAAACATCTGGAACAGCAGATAACATTTGCTCAACCGTAAAACTGTCTTGCCTATAACTTGATACCGGGTGTAGGAGTAGATGGCTCAGCTTCCTCCTGGCATTCGCTTCATCACTTTATTTTCAAGAGATCAATGGTAAGTCTTGAAGTATGTTACTGATCTTTATTTTGTACAAGGTGATAAAGACAGTTCTGGTGCCTTATTCTATTTTTACCTTTTCATTGCGTCATGCATAAGCCAGGAAAAAAATAGTCAATTGTGTAAGAAATAAATATTGCTGTAATTAAAATGCTCATATACACTGATGGGGGAACCTGCTTATGGACTGTATCCTGTAGGATTGATCCCATCATCAATCCTACATTTATCAAGTATGTTAAACTCTCTGTCCTTTCCTTGGCAAGGTAAATATTTGAAGGAATGAATTTCACGTTTTTATTTTCAAACTCGTAGGTGGGGAGAGAGCTTGTTTGTCTTGACTAGATTTTTTTTTTCTCCAGAATTTGATGTATAGTAGAGACTAGTAACCTAACTAACTCAGTTTTTGTTCTTCCTACGGTAATATTGTAATATCAGTAGTGTTTAGAAAAAAGAAAAAGAAAGCTAATCCTGGAAGCTCTTCTGAAGTCTGTTTGGATGGCATCAACTCTGGTGCTTTCTCAGGGAGAGAATGCTGAATCAATTGTGTATGAATAACAAAGAAATAATAAATGAAAGGCCTAGCACTTCCCATTTGAGCGATTTTATCTCATATTTTCTCTGTTGGAGCATCAAGGACAAAGTCATCACAGTTTTATGGCTTGTGAGGATGCCTTCAGTAATGGAGGTGAATAAATCACAGTATAACTCTTTTTGAAATTTTGTTTGTGAATATGACAGAAATAGAAAAGAGAACTTGTGTTATGTAGAAGTTTATAATTCAGACCATGACTGAAGATTAATTACAAAGTAGGAACCATAAGGTCCTGTGTGGTACCAGAGCTCTGTATGTATGCACTTAGCATTATTTGCAGATTTTTATTTTAAGGTCAAGACTGGAAGGAGACAGTAGATCTAGTCTTATTCCTGTGTATTGTTAAAAGTGTAAATCCACTAAACATTTCTCCTCTTAAACAACTGAAATGTATATGCCGAAGGTAGAGGATAGAGTAGATAACATTTCTAGCTTTGTTTAAAGCCCTTGCAGTGACAGGAAGTTTATTATCACTATAATTCAGACATATTGCAGATGCTAATCAGGATGAGTGAAAGTTCCTTTTCAAACGTAAACTGGTTAATTATGTTCATGTACTGCAGATACAGTGCACTGTCTCAATGTCTCTATAGTCTCTATAAACGGCCAATTCTTGTTGTTAGAGAGGAAGGCGAAATAAAAAATCCTATACGCAATAGGGGAAGGAAAAAACAAACAAACCAACAAGCTTGTACTAGCCAAGTTGACCACATAGAAAACCACCGTTAATGGCCTGATCTTAGTAGAAACTGGATGAGGCTATGATATGTGAGATCTGATTATCACTGTGTTTTATGTGGAACTGCCTTTTAGTGGCCCCTGAAGGAAGAATATCAAGTGCAAATCAGCTGAGCACAGTCTAAGTGCAGAAGGAACTGCTACTGTGTGATCCTGTCTTTATCTGTGCATTATAAAATTTCCTTGAAAAGCTAGATCAGGTCAGATGTTCTAAAACAGTGTTAATGCTAATGTGGTTTCTCTGGCTGTGAGAGACCATGAAAAAGGATTTCTTCAGTTATTCCCAAATAATCAATAATGTTTGTAATGTTTTCATATATTAATACATAAGTATATAAAAACACTAAAAGTGAATTGGAGTAATAACATTTTCAAACCTGTTTTTTTATATTATAGGTACAGAGCCTTCATTTTCATTCTCACTTTCTTATTATATGCCAGCTTCCATTTATCAAGGAAACCTATTAGTATAGTTAAGGTAAGCAATATTGTGTCCTTGTTTAAACATCCTTGTACTCCTGTTAAACAAGGAAATACTCTTCCTTTTCAGTATTTTCTTTTTGTGAAAAGCAGTGTTAAACTTTAACTTGGAGTGGTTTAAAAGATGACAAAATGATAAAGGTGGTACACAGTGTTATTTACTTAAACTTTTGTGAGACCACTCCTAGAATGTTGTGTATAGTTCCCTTCTTTGGGCTTAACATTTTGAACATCTATACCTGTTCTTAGCACTGTTCATGTAAATTAATCTAATGAATAGATATATAATTGAGCATTGTGCAAGGTTTGAGAAAAGTTGCTTGTAACTGATAAAATTCTAGTAGCATTTACAGGACTATGCCAAATGTTGTTGAGTAACTTTTTTATAATTGTGCACTTGCATTTCTATGGGATTTTTTTTTTGACATTTCTAGTTCTACTCCTGTTCTCAGTGAAGCTGGTGGCAAAATCCTTTGGGGCTGTCTTGTATGTGACTGATGAGCAAAAATGGGTAAAGTGGGTTGATGTTAGTGAAGCATCTCTGACACTGAAGGCTTTTCATTAGTTCACTATAGGATGCCATTACCAGCCACATAATCATCCTTTTGTGTAATGGGAACTTCACTTACATAAATGCCGCTGGCTAATTTAATATAATAACCCGCTGCTGCTTCCAGCAGGTTGTATAGAGCTAGAATCGTTAAATTTGCTAGGATATGGGATTTAGTGGGGGTCTATTACAAGGGAGTCTTCTGTTTTTAATTTCTCCTTCTATTTCAGGGAGAGCTGCATAAACACTGTGGTGCTTCTCATGAAGTTGAACTCCACTCCTACAGAGAATATGCCGCCCAGATTCAGCCTGTCAAAAAGTCATTTAATGTATCTCAGTGTGGCTGGGAGCCTTTTGGTGAGTGTTTTTTTTCTTTGGTTGTTTTTTCTCATGATGATGTGTTGATACTGAGAATTAGATTATCTGCCTTTTGCTATGTGTTCTTCATGTGCATAGGTGTTCAGGAGATGTATTTGGGGTGCTTTCTTTTGAGCATTCTTGTTGATATTGTGAAGTTTTGGCACACCTTAAAATAATTTTTCTACTTAAAATCATTTAAGCAGCTGATGAAATTTTATTTGGTATAGCTGTGAGATGTTTCATTAGAGTTTCCATCAGAAAATGTCCTCGTCTAGAAATTTGGATTTGTCTTTAAAATGTTCATTCTGAAAAAAAAAATGAAAAGAGTAAAACCAAGACATTATAATCTTCTGTTTCTTTCTACTGTCTCCTCATCTTACTGAGTAGCTCATAAACCTGTCCCTTTGTTTTTAAATAAAAGACCTAGTGATAGTTTTATAATGTTACAGTGTATGTTGTAAAGCTTTTTGTTTTTTTTTTTGTTAATTCTAAAAAGTGCTTATTTAAAATTAAATGTTAATGTAGGCACGCAAGTAGATATTTTTATATATATATATATGTATATGTAATATAAATACTGTTGGAAAGCTTTTGGTACATTTAACCTGATCATTTGTTTTGAAAATGTATTCTTAGATAAGAGCAACTACAAGCAATTACTGGGAGCACTGGATTACTCATTTCTGTGTGCATATGCAGTTGGAATGTATCTGAGGTAAATATCACTCTTGAAAGCTTGCTTCATATTTTTATACATATTTTTATACTACACTGCTTCTGAACTACTCTCCTACCAGAAAGTTTCTGGTGAATACAGGCAAAACTTGGCTGGCATGCTCCAATCTCTATGCTAGCTGCTGTGAAGAAAAAAAAAAAAATTCCTCAATATCCAGAGATATAGTCCCTGCTGATATGTAGAAATATTCTTATCTCCCCACAACTGCCTTATGCTGGAATGTTTCACAGCTCATGATCTGATCTGTCTTGCTTCATGTGGAGGTAGCATGTGTGTCCCCAAACAGCAACTTTCTTGTGCAGACTAATAGCTGTCCTGGCTTCCTTTTAGTGAAAGGAGAGAAGCAGACACCTCCTAAAAGTCTAGTGAGCCCATCTTAAGATGTATGAGAGGAGCTGCCACTTGGATGTTCCTCTTTTTATTGACTAAAAATGGAACCCTCTTGAGTAGAATCATTAGCAAGGAAGGCGATTCTCACTCTCAATGACTGGAGACACTGGAGATGTATCACAGCTTGCAGGTCATTTGAAAAATGATTTTGTGAGGAAACCAGTGTGCTTCAGGTGAGTATCTCCCTGAAAGATGACTATGTAGATGACAGCACTTGGCAGCTGGTGGATATTAGCTGTTTGTTGTTTTATTAGTCAAGTACTAAAACCTGCTCATTTCATTTTGAATGTTTCTGTGTGAGGGGGGAAAAAAAAAAGCAGCTGCCTGTGGAGTTTCTCCTCAGAATTAAATTAAAAAAAACAAAGCACTTTATTTCTGAAAGGTTCGGTATGGTCTTGCTTTAATCATATCCTTTCTTTTTCTTTCCTTCTACATTTCAAGTGGTATAATAGGGGAACGGCTACCTATCCGGTATTATCTGACATTCGGGATGCTTGCTAGCGGATTCTTCACTGCACTCTTTGGATTGGGTTATTTCTATAATATACATAACCTGTGGTTTTACATAATGGCCCAGGTAGGTATGCTGCTATTTAGATACTATGAGTTTCTGTGGTATTTTCTGGTGTTGTGTTTTTTCGAGTGCAAACAATGATTAGTGGTTAGATGAAAAGATATAACTGCTGGCATATATTATGCTATGAAAGGTAATGAGAAACAGAAGTGATAGAGTATATAGCCTCAGGCTTTATTTTAAAAAATACATATATTTTTAGGGGAAGAAATCTTTACAAACAAATTAATATGTTTCAGCCTGTGTCAAATGACTGATCAAATCTTTGCAAGCCTTAATGTGGGAGAGTGTTAAAACAGATGTATTTACTTTTGTCAGTCTGCCAAGACCTGAGTGACACATCCTAGATTTCTCTGCAGGATAATTATATTTATGCTGCTAATGATAAGTAGTTTCCCACACTGCTGTGGCTTTCTGTAATGAAAATCATTGTCTGGGATTTCTCAGAGTACTTGCAGATCTGATAAGGGAGCACACGTACATATACCTTTGACCTAAAATGGAATTTAGGTTAGAACCAGGATATGATTTGTGCTTCTGCGTCATTGTAGACAGGTCCACACCTTGCATTGCTGCTCTCTTTGTATTTTATCAGTAACAGTTTCACAGCTGGAGTGTGTTCATGACATGGTGCAGTAGGGCATGCAGTGATGCTCACTTGCATATTGAAAGCTTAGAACCATTTCACTTGTCACCTGTTTTAACCACGTCACTGCCCTGGTGCTGTTGGGCTACTTCCTTTCTAAGATCTGAGCCAAGTCCTTCACCAAGAACCTAACTGGTTCCTGCACAATGAAATTTGAATATGTGGTAACATCACTGTGTTTAGCTTTTGCATTACTGTGCTGTGATCTTTGAGTCAATGTGAAATTGACTCCTCAGAAAGGAGTTTTCTAGAAGTCAAAGCAAGTTAGGATTCCACTGTGACCTGTTCAATATCTAGGCTGAAACAGTTCCTACTACAGCCTCGTGATAGCATGTCAAGTTTGTGCTCTCAGTTTATGTTCAGATTTCTTTTATCTCTTTCAGTATTCATGTTCAGAATTATCCAGTCTCCCCTAATTAAAAGCATTTGTGTAGGCTTCCTTTTTCCAGTGCAGCACTGGACAGGAATTGTGTAGGAATCTCACTTATTGCAGGGTGTGTTTGTTTATTGTTATTTTTATATGCTTTTCAGATCGTTAATGGGTTGGTGCAAACTACTGGCTGGCCAAGCGTCGTTACATGTATTGGCAACTGGTTTGGAAAAGGAAGGTAAATAATATGTAATCCAAAGTACTTGAAGTACAAATCAACACATTTGGGGCTGTAATATGAAACAAGCATTTGGGTGGATCCTTGAGAAGAATTTTCTATGTTATTCTGGTCAGTTTACCTAAACAGTTTAAAACATACTCTCTCATGTCAGATCTGTATTCTGTAGTAGCTCTCTAATCTAATCTAGATATTTAATTTTTCAGAAGAAGTATTTCAGAATTAAAAAGAATTCTTGCAAATCTAAAACTATTTAAAGTTAGTGTTTGTGTCTTAAAGCAGTTGCTAGGGTATTTTCCTTTTTGTTGAATGCTTTTTTTCTGATAAACTTGAAGAAAGTAAAGGATTTCATTAAGGAAGAAAATAGATAGGATAGGTGTTTTCTTTTTGTCACTTTTTTTTCTTAACTTTTTTTTTAAAAAAACTCTTTTTTCTTTTTAATCTTGCAGAGAGGTCATTCATAGTGTGTGTTGTTTCAAATTAGGTTGCTCCAGAAAAAATATATTGAAGACAAAGTAGTTTTTCCCGGCTTAAGGTGGAAAAAAGTCAACTGCCTTGACATTAGTAGGATTTTTGAGGTTTACATTAGGCCAGCTGGAGTTATTGTGAAGCAGCTTTAAGCTGGGATTTCCAGGCTGACAGCAGTCTGATGTGTCAGCTAAGCTTGTGTGCCAGTATTATGTTCTGCTAGTGCATGGTAAGACCAGGAAGTGCGGAAAATACTGGATTTGCTCTACCTGTCCTGTACAGATCGTTTTCCTCTGCATGGTATGCCTAACGTGTTCTCAAAGCATCAGATTATCTGTGCTGTGTTTCGGCTGGAGGACTTGCATTCCCTGAAGCATCACATTTAGCAGGCATGTGCTATGTAATATGCACATGTTTGCTTTAATCCAAGAAACTCTATTCGTGAATATGCAAACCCTAAAGATGCCTTTAAATTCCATTAAATGCAGAGTAAACTCTGCTGTGCACAGAGAAGTGCTGAGAGCACTTCTATTAATGTTCAGGTACCTTGAAATTGCTAGATGAAAGACTGCAGCAAAAAAGGAGTAATAAGGCTTCAAATATTTCAGTGACACTAAAGATGAACAGGTTTTTGATGCACTTTTCTCGCTATAATAATACTTATTCTTGGAATAATAAGAAATGTTTGTCTTTTTTGACGCAGGAGAGGTTTGATCATGGGAATGTGGAATTCACATACTTCAGTGGGAAATATCCTGGGATCCTTAATTGCTGCTTACTGGGTGTCTACCTGCTGGGGTCTGTCCTTTGTGGTGCCTGGTGTCATCATTGCTGTGATGGGGATCGTCTGCTTCCTGTTTCTTATTGAACGTGAGTGTGTTACTCTGTTAAAAGCCATGTTGGTGAGGGAAAATCAGCTGTTTAAAGTATATGTAATAGTTTATTCAGATTTAGGCAAATGCTCTTCAAATTACAGCAATACTTGAAAGACTTCTTCCTAGAACACTATATGGAGAAAGACAGATATGTCTGAAGAATTAATATGCTCAGACTCTGGCACACCTGAGAAAGTACCACCTCAGAATTCAGTATCGTGTCTTCTATAAACTCTGCATGTGCATTTTAGCAGAATCTCTCGTCTTGCTGCAATGTATATGCAGTGCTACCATCCAATCCATGTTGTCCATATTCTCTATTACAGGATCTAAAAATCAACCAATAGAACAAGTTTTATTACTTTGATTGTGCTGAAAGAAATCAAAAGAGAAAGATTCCTCCTTCTTATCCTTACGTGCACCTGTGTACATTCATATATACAAGATAATATTGCTATAGCTTTTCCAACTCACGAAATAAAAAATCTGCAGGTATAAGAGGAGTGTTGTAATGAGCTAGTATGCCTGACTAGCACTCACACAGTTACAGAATGGGAAGGATTCTATGGAGCACCATTTGCTTCTCCCCTGTCAGCACAATTGGACACTTCTACCAGGACTGCTTTTGTATCATCTGTACTCTTGGCTTATTTGGAGTGAATCACACAGTTGTTTCCCCCCAGATCCCTCAATAGTCTACGTGAGGCTGGACTGCTAGAAATGTTTTAAGATATGTTATCCTTATTTTCCCTGTTAACCTTTTGTGGTATTGTCTTTCAGACCCTAAAGATATAAGTTGCTCCTGCACACCTTCCAGTGTAAGTAAATACTTTTTCTATTTAGATTTCTGCCTTCTAATATACATATTTACTATGGGAGTTCAGGAAATGAGGTGATCTGTGTGGCCCTTCTGTGTCAGAACAGGGTGAACGAAAAGGTGGATGATTAGTTTGGGGTTTTACAGTGCATGTACTCATTATAGCAGAAACATGTATGCTTCCTTTGCCAGTGTGGTAGCAAGATGTAGCTTTAAATTGTTTTTAAAAGGAAGTCTTCTGTTTAAATACTTACATAAAGTTGTTGGTTAGTTAAGCACTTTTAAAAAGTAAGTTGAGAATGTCTCCAGTCTCCAGTACTGAGATGTTTGTCTAATGCATTTGGCACAAAAGTTCATAAGACTCCTTAAGTGCTCAAAACCAAGTCATGTAGAAAGCCATGTCTGTACTAGGAAAAGAGACATATCTTAGAAAGCTGTAGCTACTACATGGGAAGATTATTCCTTCATGCAGCTGTGAACCAAGGGGAAGGAGGCAATCCAAGCAGAACAAGAGAAAAATAATCAAGGAAAGAGAACAAAATGGAGAGTTTTAGGATATCCTTCTGGTAACAGTGTCATTTGTTTAGAAAAATGCTTGCAGGTTCATCTCTGTTTTATGCCCTGTAAGATTTTGGTATCTGTTCATATGTGCTGTAACCAAAAGGCTATTTCTTTGGCTGCCAGGAAGCTGCGGGCAGTCATGGTCTTGCCGCATTTTAGACAAGTTCTTTAAAAGTGTATAGGGGAGGAATGGTAAAGAAGGGCTTGAGGTTTCCTGTGTGTGAGGGCTATTGAGGAATGTGCTGGAGAGAAGGTTCCTAGGGAATCTCAGATATTTTCTTAAAATAAAGGATTATACTTAATCTTCTGCATATACACACACACACAAGAAGGTATAATTGACACATACATATATGCATATATATATATACGCATATACATATATGTGTGTGTCAGCTATACTTTCTAGCTGCAACTTATACAAGCAAGTTGTACAAGGATGATTTGCTCTTTTTACTCCTTCGCTATCAGTTTTAGACATAACCGTTTTTTACATTTTAAGTGCTGCCTTTTTCTTGAACGGTAACTGAAGGCAATTTGTCTTTTATACCATGTGTTTTTAATGGTCTGTGGAACTCCTTTCTTAGTGTGTTACTGTGAGATAAGATGTATTCACAATAAGCTCTGTATTTTTCGTTTAATTCTTTTTTACTTCTTTTGAGTTTTACTCAATATGAGAATATTTTACTGGAATCTTAGAGATGTTTAAAAGAATTTTTTCACCCTTGGCTTTTCTGTAGTTCAGAAATGCTCCTGAGAACATTCTAGCTGTGTTTATAATATTTTTACAAAATATTCTGTTAAGCTTTATAGGTGTCTACCATTTACTTCAATACATTTACTGGAAAGTGTAACTAAAGAAATCTGCTCAATGGATTGCTCACATATTTCACTAAGAATTAGTATAGGAAAAGTGACATTCAATATAATACTCAGCATGATATTTTTAATAAAAATCTATCATTTTAGGAGCTTTTTTTTTTCCCCTTTCATTCACTACCCCTCCATCCAGTCACAGAAAGGGGATATCATTTGACTTGATCTTCTCTAGGGCAGCGCTAAGGGCTCTCTGGGCAGCACCACTGGTGCAGCCTCGCTGTACAGCACTGCATTTGCCCTGCTGTTTCCCTGGAAACCTTGCTCTCCAGAGGAGAACCAAGGGCATCGGCTTCCCTTTCCCCATGCCATACATTTGCATTTGCAGCTCTTGGAGAGGGTTTGTAAAGTGCTTCCCCACACTCCTTGCACTTTTCTCAGATTAAGTTTTGCCTTTGTCTCGGGAAGCTGTTTGCCATTTGAATGGCATGAATACCTCGCTCAGTCCTGTGTGGTCTGCAAAGTACAGTGGGTTATAAATTCTTAATGAATATGGCTTGCAGTTTCATTCACTGTGGGGAGAGAGGTTTTATGAGCTGAGTAAATTGGTAAGATAAGAAGTTCCATAAGATATCCTAAAAATGCAGATGTGTTAGTGACCATATCTGACTGCTTAAAAAATAACAACTGCTTATAGAAAGGTTTACATAATAAAGTAGACTGTGTTATAACTTGGAACAAAAAAAAAATCAGCTTTGCTGAGCAAGGAGTGGAATTTGCTGGCAGGCACAAAATGATAACTGTCTTTTTATGCTCAGTCATTTTGAGAAGCAAAACAACATGTATGCTTTTGCCAATCACTAGAAATCCTTTAAAATAATAAAAATTATGTATAATTTTGTGTGTGCATATATGTATATATACACACACACACAGATATATGCATATATGCCTATAACTGCTATACTGATAATGCTGTAGCAGATCACTTCGGACAAATTTTCGGTTAGATGCAAGCAGCTGTGCCTATTACTACCAAAAACTGAACTTCAGTGTAGTAAGATGAAGTGGGTTGAATTTAAACACAACTACAATACATGCTTAACATGAGTGACTTTTTTCAGATGGAGTTATCTTAATATTCATAAATCATATTCATCTCTTTGTGATGTTACTGTCCTGGATGAATTTGGTCCACTGTTTATTTGCAGCATATTCACAAGTGCAGTATTTCTGCAGAGTTTACAATGGTGAGTGATCTCATTTTACTGAGTTGCTCAGAAGGGCAAGGGAAAGCTGAGTAGAGACCCTTGGATGTGCAGATCTCATGTTTCCTTCACCAGTTTCTTGAGATGTACTTTGCTTGCTCTTATTCACCTTTGCTCAGATTTATCAATTTGCAATTTGTTTCAAAATAATTTAAGTGTGGTAAAATGCATTTAGATGGGAGAACATGCACCTTTCCAAATGGCACTACCCAGGAAGTCAGTGTGTTTTATCATACATTAGCAAACTTTGATAATGGATATTGGAGAGCAGATTTAATAGCAATTATAAAACATGATGATTTAGAACTTTTTTATTGCCTCTGGTCACTTTTCTCACAGTATTATTTTTATAGGTACATGTGTTTAGTTGCAGAATGTTCATACAGACCTCTCTTTATGCTCTAGAAACTTTATTCAACATGAGCTTGTGTTTCCAGGAAAAATGTTCTTTTAAACTCCTGCAAAAAATACTCGTGCATTTAGAAGATAACAGACTATAATTTTAATCTTCTGAAAAGCAGAAAAAAATTCTAAGTATTAAATGTGCATCCTCAGTCTAGTCCTTATCCCCAGACACTTCTTCCTTACCGAAGTAAATCTTATTTTTGACAGTTAAATGAAAGTCTTTCAGTTTTTTTCTCTGTTGTTTAGCTGAATAAAGATGTAGATGACTTTTCTATAGATAATAGATTTTCTGCCATATAGATTGTAGTAAACCATTTTCCAAGAAGAGCCTAGTTTTCTGTAAGAAAAAAATGTAAAAATGTTTTATCAGACCCTGGGGGTTTGGGTTTTGTTTGTTTATTTTGGAGCATGAATGCCAAGGATTGCTTGTGTCTGTACATCGTGCTGGACTGCCAAAATCCCTACACCTACCCTCACCTCATAAATTTTTGCCTTCTTAGAGGAATATGTGAATGAATGGCAGTTTGTCTAAAGGAAACTTCAAGATACATCCTTGAATTTTTGTTGGTCAAGAGCTGCTGAGTGCTTCACCTTGAATTGAAATGTCTAGGATGGGCATTCACTTCTGATTTTTTCATTCTGTTTTTATCTTTGATGTGGAATTCAGGATGTAATTAGACACCTAGCAAACTAATACCTTATCCCTGAAGAATTACTCAGAGCTTCTTGTCGTCTTCACATAGGTTAGGTTATCCTTACCTGCCTGCAAACTACATGCAAGTTGTACATTTAATTCAGCAAAAGAACCTTAGATTTTCCAGCAAAGCTTTCGTCCTAGGATCCCAGGGTTGACATTTTCCAAGGAATGCTTATGTTAATAGGTAGAATAAGTAGAAAGCAGTATTATTTGCCAAGATTCCTCTGGGACTTGAAGGAATGTGCAGAATGTGGATGGGTGTGATTTGTGGGAAGGCCTCTGCCAGAGCTACCTGGAGGGGAGACAGTAGAATAGGTTGCTCCAAGACTGTCTGGGAAGCTGGAGCTCGCTCTGACTTACCCTGTTTTGTAATTTCAACGCACTCTGCACTCTGGTAGATCTTACGATACCAACCATGGCCTCAGCTGCTGTTTGGAGCTCCCCAGAAGCACAGCAACTCCTTGTTACCCCGCTTGCCCCTTGGCTGTTGCTGGGTAGGAAGACTAGAGCAAGCATAAGAAAATGGCGTAAGCTTTTTGTATCTTCAACAGGCAGAGGAGTGAAGAAAACCACTCCCCCCCCCCCCCCAAAAAAAAAATCAGCTCAACTTCTTTATTTTCTAACTAGAAAATAGAAGTTTGAAATGCCAGTGAATATTCAGTGGTGAAAAAAACTGTTCAAGACATTAAGAATGGTGTGACTGTACTCTGAATTTGGTACGTTGTTTTTATGTACAAGAACAGTATGAAATCAGCCCTCAAGTAGGGGTCATGACAGTTTTATATAGAGATTGCAAGAAGTCTGCCTAAATAGTTTTTTTTTTAAAAAAAAAAAAAAACAGTGATTACATTAGAGATACTCCATTTGGGGCTGTGTTTACTGTCTGATAAGCAGATACTTTTGTTGTTAAGAAATGATTAACACTGACATAAGCTTAAAAAAAAAAGAAAAAAGAAAAGAAAAAATATTAGGAGGTAGCAAGAACTTTATTGTTTTTTCCTCCTCTCTTTCAGAGTTCTAAAGCCTCCTTGAATGGTGCAGGTCGATTCAGAGTCCAGATGCCAACCTTAAATGCTAAGGAAAGCGGCAAGTCTCAGGTAAAATGTAGTATCTATTGTGAAAAATATGGAAAACTTCTTGATATAGAAAAAGTTCACATGGAATATTTACAATAGATTTACTGTGGGTAAAGGTCAGTCTTTGTTTTAGAAATCTGAAAATGTATTTTCCTTTTCATATTCAAATGTAATGCTGAACAAGAGCGTTAAGCGTTATCTAACCTGTATGCTGCCAGCCAAGTTGAATATGGTAACATGATTCCTCAGTTTTAGTTTAAATTACAGCAAAAAGAAATGCAATACAAAATATTTTCAAGATTATACATTTGAAATCTTTAAACTACTTCTGTTGTGTGTCAGCTCCTTGCTCTCTCACTTTTCTCCTTTATTAATGTAATAGATGTATGTACTTGCAGGATTATGCATGGAGACAGAGAGTTCTAAATATGAGCAGTTATTCACAGGAAACCTGCTTAAAACTTGTAAGTGTAAGTGCTGGTAATTCTCGCTGGAAACTGAACTCTGGATTTGCCCATTCATGGGCAAAAAGAAATTTTAACTTAGGATGAACATGAAGTGAAAAAAATCCATTTCAAGCATTGTATTTGTATTCATTGCCCTTGGGACACACATCCTGTGAGGATCACCTTTTTATTATTATTATTTTTTAAAAAATTCTTCAGACTTCTATGGGAAAACGGAAACTTCATGTTCTTTTTCATTCTTTACCCACAGAATAATAATCAGTGCTGATGAAAAAGTTTTGATGTTTTTGTTAGGGAAATATTTTATTTTGATTTTCATTGACTCTCTCTATCTGCCAGATCCACTCCCTACTCAGTTTACTCCTCTTCATTGTGGGCTGCTCAGGAACAGTCCCCCAGAAATAATTTGTCAATATTATCCCACAGCCAGCTGGAAAATAAGGAAGATGCTCTAGGAGTTACTAGATAATAAATGTAGTTAGCAGTTTCGTAGGCAAAACTGACTCTGTTAACTCTTTTTCTTTAATACTGCTATTTAGCACCTTCAGAGTCACCTCTGCAAAGCATTTGCAGACGCACGGGCAAAGGCAGCGTAGCTGCTTGCACTGACCTTCCCAGCCCAACAGAGACAACCCTGACAGTGAGGCACAAGAGCGCTTGGTGCTGGCATCCTGCTTGTTAATATTCCTTTATATTCCTTTTTTATTTTCTTTTCCTTCTTATTAGCTGGGATGTTTATTTCTAGCATGGAATACAAATAAGGTTTTTAAAAAAATCTGATTGTCTCGGCTGGGGACCTCAGTTCTTCTGCCTGCGATAGAAGATCTTACTTCTGTCAAAGTAGAGTTGAACTCTACTTTTTACAGTTGTTTTGTTCCAGATATGTGCAGTTGATCATTACTGTTACCTTTTGTGTCTGTGGAAACAGCAGATGGTTAGCATTTATGAGCTGGTTTACTCCAAGCACACTAGGATGGAAGGATGGAAGCTTTTAGTGATTTTTTTCGTTGACCTCTTCAAATACTATAAAAAGAGAAAGCAAATATTCAGATTATGCAGTGACTGAAAACAGTGGGGGCGTTTTTTGCTGTGTGGCCCAAGTAACTCCACATGTCCATTACTGCTTCTGTCAGGTTGGCCTCTTTAAAATTAAAAGAAAAAATTGGGAGATAATGAATCCTTCCCCAGAGATCAAGAGTGTGCCATATGGCTGATCACATGATCTGTCAAGCTGACAAAGCTGAACAGTCTCAGCCAAGTGTATACTTCTATTTTATTTTTTTTTAATCCAGACACATGCAACATAAAAATCCCATATTGTCAATAAATGTCCTCAGCATGAGTTGTTGGAATAACGTATTTGTGCTTTGGTCACTTACGCTTTGGTATTCAGCCCTCTTTGCTTTATTAGGTTTAGTCACCTGTTCAAGAAGTGAGCAGTATTATTTCAGAAAGTCGTGATTAGGTTTGCTGTATACAGGGCATGAGATTCATCTAGTCTCTATCCAGACATATCTTCCATTTACTTCAGTGGGGAGTCCGGCTGAGTAAAGTTGTCAGCATATTTTTTAGCATTAGTAACTGATGGTTCAAATTGTTGCTGTCTAAGTAATTTAAGTGTTGAAGTTGCCCCAGTAATTCGGAGGATGAGTCGTGGTGGAGTGACTCAGGTGCCATAGTGTAGGTGTGCGGTGCCATTTAAGACGTCCCTACATGTCTTTTTCCTGTCTTACAGTTCCTGCTTCTGTAGGTTGCAGGGTCTCCAATAGATTCTGCATCCTATCTGTCAAACCTATAAAAATGTTTTGGATGTCACAAGGTAGCTTCTAAAACTATACTAAGTGTCCAGGTTCAGGCACGCAGAGGGTTTTCATCTTTGTAACTGCTGCTGTAAATGGAATGATGTACCAATTTATTTTTACTAACATACAGCCAAAAATATGTGGGTGATGATTTTTCCCTAAGTTTTATTTCAAATGCACAGCAACTGAGAGAAAGAAAACTATGTAGAATGCATCTAGCTAGTAAGAGAGCAGAGCTATCTAACTGCCTGAGAAGGCAGGTGGAAGTGAGGATGGCCACATTCTGTCCTTTTTCTGAGTTGGCAAAATTTAAATTTCTTTGTTCAGCTGTGAAGTGTAAATTTCAAGGTCTGTTCTGAGAATTCATTTCAGTGCCATGGGTGGAGAGAAATTAATAACACAGGTCATCCCAATCTAGCCACAAACATATTTTGCAAGTATACTTAGCAGACAGTGGAATTATGAAAGCAAAATACTTTCTAGGACAAGAAAATGAAGACTTTCCTAATCTTCAGATTGAAGTGCTCAAAAAAAAAAAAAAAAAAAAAAAAAAAAAAACATGTGAAAAAATTATCGGTTAATACAGAGCACTCCCTGTCCATAACTCACCTGAAAATGTTGTCTTTATTTAAATCAATGAATAGGATGTTGTTTGGATAAAGCCTAAAGAATGAACTTAGTATTTGCACAGCAGGTAGATCATACATAGTTTTACAGAGAAATATGTTTTAGTACCCAGTAGATTCTTGATTCTAGTTAGACTAGCTATGTAGTTGTGTAGGGGAACACTGGAGATTTTATATTGTTAAGCCACATTTAAATATGTGTTTTTTTTGTAACTTAAAATCTGTCAGAATGTAACAGGGACTTGATTAGATAATACAGTGTACACTCTCAGGCACAAACGGGCTTGTTTCCCTATATACTTTATATATCCAAATCAAGACATTTAAGAAGCCATAACTTTCTGTAATAAAAGCACATGCAATATTTTAAAATGACTTTAGAATGATTTTCTTACTTGATACGTGTATGATATATTTTTTTTCCTTTTTTGTGTATGTTGTTGCTGGGGGAAATTACAGGATCCAGAAATGCAGCATTTACTTAATGACAGTGAAAACTGCACCGTGTCACTGAACTCTGGCACTGCAGTCACTGCAGAAAGCAGACAGGGGACATCAGCTATCAGCTTCTTTGGGGCCTTGCGAATACCTGTGAGTACATAGGCTCTTCTTGCCTATTCCTCCAACAGTCGTGTTTCTCCTGCAGTTCTGAATGGGGAGGTAGGTGGCATTAGTGGTGCATCAAGAGCTTGGGTTGGCAGCTCTCATGTATGTAAAGCAATATTTTGATATATGTGATAAAGTGCCACCTTCTCAGAGGGGAAATGAAAACTGGCTCAAGACGACCCACTTCTCCAGTAGGTCGATAGCATAAGGTCATTGGTAGTATCTTAAAAATTACAGATGTCTTCAGTACCTACAAAAACTGATTTTTTTTAAAAAAATCTTGGTATAAGTAGTAGTCGCACAGCCTGTGTTGTAAAAGTTTACACTATTAATCTGATTTGAAAATATCCCTGTATGTCATTTGGAGATAGAGAAGGGAAGAGCAGGATAAGTCTATAAGCACCTGATCTTCTCTTCTCTGCATCTAAACTTCCTTCCATACCTTCCTTTTACACTCCTCAAAGTTGTTTTTAAATCTCCTGTATAGCTGATATAGAGAAAACAAACAACCCCAGCATTCAGACTGCTGGAAAAGAAGAAAAAAGAAGTTTCCTTTAATTCAGGGATAATCAGGCTATGGTCTAGGGAGCACGATTAGAATCGTATCCAAATTTATTTGGACTAAATGTAAAGGTAGAGGAAGAAGTCCCCAGCACCCAACTGCTGTATCCTCACATTTTGTCCCATCTCAACCCTCTGTCTCAACTGGTTTTCATATAAAAAATGAAAGTAATAGTTTAAAAAAAAAAAAAAAAAAGCTGCTGCTACCTTGAAACTCTATAATTCCTGCTCTATTTTTCCTGCCTGATGTTAGGGAGGATCATGACTATATGTGGAGTCAGTGCATGTCTGTTGGCCCTGCAGATAGCTGCAGTGCATCATACCACAGATTTGAAAAATATGTCTCAAGCTGAGAGATGCCAGATAGTGAGGGGAATGTAGATAACTTAATTTGGCAATTTAGTGGCACCTCTGTGCAGTAAGCACACCTTTCATATACCCAGCAGGAAAGATGATGGAACAAATTATTTTAAATAAGCATCTGCCATGTCTGATGTGGTTTTGTCAGCTACTGATTTGAAGGCCTGTGTCATACTGGTAACTGGCTATATGTAGCGCGTTAAGTAACAAGTGAGGTTATCCTTATCTTAAAAAAAAAAATGGGTCTGAAGAATACAAAAAATACGCTTCATTCTCTGGTATATAATGTAATGCTGCTATATGGCTACTTAAGAACTCTTTACATGATGAAAATAAGTGATATAGGTTTCCCAAACAGTATCAAATCTTTCCTGTTTTTGTTTTTTTTTTTAATGTTCTCTCTTTTGTCAGTTAAGTACAATTAAAAGGAGACAAAGTGTATGAATAGAATACCAGCCTGTTCTCACTGTAAGTGTAGTGTATGCTTGAAAGCTTCTTAAGAATTCTTGAGAGAAACTAAAAGCCTAAAATACTGCTTAGGAAGTTTTTGAAATGATCTTTGATACAAACAAACAGAAGTCTATATGAAGGTTCTAACTTCCTATTTCCTTTTGTTCTCCTAGGGGGTCATAGAGTTCTCTCTTTGTCTTCTGTTTGCAAAATTGGTGAGCTATACTTTCCTCTTCTGGCTTCCCCTCTATATCACAAATGTAGGTAAGTATGACAGTAAGAGAGAACAAAATTAAGCCTAAATAGTGTCTGAAAATATGAGCTTGAAATAAGTAAGAAAATAAACATCACTGCTTCTGAAGTAAGCTATCTTTGCTACAGTATCTGGAGAGAAACCACAGTGCGTGTCTTTGTCAATCACAAGGTTTGCTTTAGATTATAGAATAAAAATCTTTTTATATTTTAAGTGTTTAAAGTGCCTTTTCTGAAAGTGTACCAAAAATATAAATAATTTTCTTTATCTATGTACTACTACTATTTTCTTCTTTGCTGTAGAATATAGAGGAAATAATTTCCTCTAACTGGAGGAACTGATGTTCTTATGAATCATTGTGTAGCCTTTAAACCCCCAGCTACCTAAAAAGGCTGCGGTAGACAAGTATAACAACAACAACCAGCAGAGAGAGGCAGGTTAAATGTCAAAGGAAGATGCACAGAGTTGCAAATACTGTACCTAAGGTCTGTTGTGTGGGCTCCAAACAATCAGTGCTCCTGCAGGAGTGTATATCTTGAAAGCAGGTGCCTGTTAATGGAAGAATTGATGATATTTAGAACAGTTTTCCCATCTGTGCTTCGGCTGATTCATTTTCAGTGGTTACGGTAGTGCCATTGACACCACTGTTTCAGCACATAACTTTTCTTTCAAGTGTTTTTCTCAGACTTTTAAAAAGTACCAAAGAAGTTCAGAAATTCAGTTCCTTTTGAAACTTTATGCTAAATGAGAGTATACACAAACACTGGTCTCTTTAGAGTCCCCATAAACTGTGTAGTTTATGCTATGCCAAGCAGGGGGCTAATAATGTAATTATGAATATTACTGGCCATAGCTGACCTCTTGAACAAAGCTCAGTGAGTGACCCAAATGTATGCTAATCATGATTTTAAAAGAAAAAGCTTAACTTACAAGTATTTGTTACCTGTTTATGAATCTAATCATTAAGCTTGGAATATATCTGACATATTAATAAACAATCATCTCTATTGCTTGGACCGAATTAATACTTAGAGTGTTTAAATGCCCTGCTATGCAGTGTAATCATATCCAAAAGATGTAACACTGAATAACCAGCTGCAATATATTCTTACATGACACTTATCAATATGTAAGAACACCTTACCATAGCTTATCCTGTGAATAAACAGTACTGCTGTAAGATACTTTTATCCTAGCCTGACAAGATTGTACTGAGGTCCGTACTTTCTGTAGTCTTGAAATGAGACAAATGTTTTATTTTTGTTGCTAGAGCATCTTGATGCCAAAAGAGCTGGGGATCTTTCTACGCTATTTGATGTGGGTGGAATCTTTGGTAAGTTTAATATTTCATCCTTAATCAGACCAGTTTAGAAAAACCTGTGTGGCACATACAACTTGTACTTACTAGTCTTGTGAAAACTTCCTCTAGACCTTCTTAGCCTGCTCCAGCCCTGTGCAGTTGCCATGCTCCCATTACTGCTCCTGTGTGTAGTCATTGGCAAGTACAAGAAGCAGGAGGTCTTAAACTGCTTGGAGTGACTGCCTGGAGAGAAGAAAAACATGTCTTGTTTGCCACTGTAGCTAAAATAACTCTTGTTTTCCCCTGGTTGTGATGAAATATGCACAGAATACAGCATATAATATGTTGGAGCTGAGCTTATTTTTCCATGTGAGGAGTTGAGGAATTGGCTTTACTGAGCCCTTAGCTGGGCACAGCTGTATGCCAGAATGGAGGCGCATAGCTCCTAGTGCACAGGCATCCTGCACTTCAAAGTAGCACAACAGTGGTTTTTAAATATTTCTATTCTCTATCCTCTTGTGGCTACTCAGTTGGCCTTGGAGTAAACAAAAAAGAAAGAACTGTTTGCAGCAGTCATCTTCTACATCAAACCTAGTTGGGTTAATAAGGATATTACTAAATACGAATTATATTGTCAGTCCTCTATCCTGTGCTGTTGTATATAACTTTACAACAGTATAGCATAGTTTTAATGTAATCTGGGTTGGGTTTTGTTAAATATATCTGATACCTAGTGTGTAAGGCATGTTCAGAGCATGTCCCTCACATACCTAACTTTTCTTTTAGGTGGAATTCTGGCTGGCCTAGTTTCAGATCGGCTGGAAAAAAGGGCATCAACCTGCGGAATGATGTTACTGCTGGCAGCACCCACAGTAAGAGTTTGCTCTGAAAAGAGCATCTGCTAACTTTAATAGCAAAATTAATGCCAGATCCAAAACTGGCCTGAAAAATTGACCATATGAGCCAAGGTAGAGATTTGGGCTGACTTTACTGAACAGACAGGTCAAATGCATTGCATGTTACGGGATTCTATAGAAAATCTATTACTCTTTTGTAAAATGTGCTGTCCAGCTTTTAGCTAGTATTTTAGCTGCTCAAATTACTGTGCTGTTAGTGCTGGAAAACTGACAACTGTGTATATCAGGTGCATTTTTCTTTAGAAATGTTGATGCTGTTGTGATCTGGCAGCTAGAGAGTTTAAAACTGAAGGGTCTCATCATATATCCCTTTCTTCTGAGATGGCATACTGGATGGCATTCTGAGATGGCATTACTTTTTCTTCCAAACGCATCAAACAACCATCATGTTGTGGTCTATCAGGGTTTTTATAAAGCCTAGGAAACCAGAGCTGCTTTTCACATATACCAGCTAAGATATTTTTTAGTTAGCATGAAGCAAATAGGATCCATAGTATTAATCCCTATATTTGTATTCTAGCATGTGTGTTTTTTCATCTTTACCACAGTTATACATGTTCTCTGCAGTCAGTAAAATGGGCCTCGAGGCTACTATAGGTGAGTATTTTAACTCATTTTCATTTTCTGCCTGGCTTTATGTAAATTTTGCATTCATGGTCCTTTGCTTTTCTTTCCTTCTTTTTTTTCTTTTTTCTCCCTGAGAGGGAAAGTGTGGAATCAAATTCCCTGGATTTTTTTGTTGTTGTTCATGGAGTATAAGGAGAAGGGCTAGGAAATAAATAAGGGGTAGCAAGAGAAAAGTGATTTAGATAGTACCCTTTTGCCTCTTTCTGGATCTTGTAATGTCAGCACAGCCTTTGCTGAATTCTCTATGCTGAATGTCAGCAATGTTTAAAGACCACTTTTTGAAAGGAACTTTGGCTTTAGTTGGCATAGGCTGAATTCACTTGGGACTTTCTGTCTGTTACCTCAAAACAAGAGTTGAAACACAAGTGCTGACAGCAGTAGCTCACCTACCCAGGGGACTTGATAAGTCTTTGGGCCCTCTGGTGCTTGGTGCTGCACAAGCCGAGAAGGGAATTATTGTTGACTTCTGTGAGCATCCCCTACTCTTATGGTCCAGTTTGGTTAGGCTTTTCCTTGACCTGAACCACCAAGATCCATAAAGGGTATTTTGACCCAGTCCTGTCTTATATTATATTTAGAAATTCCCCTCATGGAGTAAACACTGCAGAAATACATTTAGCTTTTTCCTGCTTTACCCATTTTGGAATGGAATTCAGGGGAGGCCAAGAATGATGTAAGCTATTTGAGAACTGCAGGCAATGCCATCTCCTGTTACATCTGGCATCCATTCCAGGCAACTCACGTCTCCTCCCCTTTTTCTGATTTGCAACAGTGATGCTGCTCATCAGTGGTGCCCTGGTGAACGGCCCTTACGCGCTCATCACTACTGCTGTCTCTGCTGACTTGGTGAGTTTGGCTTTCTCTCAGTTTGCAGTGTAGCAAGTTTGGCCTCTGGAGAGAGCCTGCTGGCTTCTGCAGAGTGCTCAGTGAAAGGCCTGCATTGACTCTAAGCAAGTAGTTATGGAGCCGGGTAGGCAGAGCATTGAATTCAGCAGCTGAGATTGTGTTTAGTGTTTGTGTATTAGTATGAGTTAGTCTGATGCTTTTGAGGGGCTTCTAAATTATTCTTGTCTGCTAACAAGAGACCAAAGATGGAATATTGTTGATGGCAGCCCATGATGAATGTGGAGTTTTGCAAGGGCAAGTCTTTGTGTAGATGCCTTCTCTCTGCTCCCTATTTATACTTTGCATCTTTAAACATGAAGGAACGGGTATGTATGTGTGAAATGAGCTGGAGACTTCATTCCCATCATCATAAAAAGTTACACTTGACACATACCTTTACTTTTGCCCATGCTACCTTCTGCCCTTTCTTCTACTGCTCCTTCAGCTGTGTGCACATCCAGATGGATAAGGTCTCTCAGTTACAAGTGCCATGTGAAAGCACCAACCCTCGTACCTCTTATTAGCTGGGCTTCTGAAGGTTGCCCTCAAAGGTGCGGGCTCATGAGGGCACAGAGCAAGAGGTAGAAGTTCTCTGACAACAAACGCACTAAGCACAGGGAAAGGAGCAGGGCCACAGTTTCCATGCTTCCCCTGAAACCCTGTCTTTGCCCCAGAGCTTTTGGCAAGGAGGCCACCGTGCATTGTCCATCTTTATCCATATACTTGTGAAAGGGTCTGCAAGCTACAAGTGGTACAAGACACCACAAGAGCCCTAGCTATTTCATGGAAAGGGAATTAGAGAATTGAAACCATGACTTAATTCCTCAGATGGCAACAAACAACCACCTGACATGAGCAAAAGCAAAACACCACTTTTTTTCTCTTCCTATCTGGCTACTAAGTAATTTCTGGGTGGTGTTTTGTTTTGTTTTGTTTTTGTTCTGAACAGCTGTCAGAACAGCAAATGAAAAGTTTCCTTTTGGTCAAGAATTCTCTGAGAGAATATGAATATTTTGGTTTATAACTGTAATTTCTAGTGCTCCTGTATTCCTCTTATGATAGTGATCTTTTTCCATTCTGCAGAGCTCTGAGTTAGCAGAAGGGGAAATGATGGCCATGAATACAGCCTTGTAACACATTGCAAAGTGCTGTCCTTGCTACTTGAATCCACAGCCTGCAGAACAGAAAGCTTTTTTGTTCTTGTTTTTTAAAAGGGTATGATTTAATAAAGGGAAATGATGCGAGGCAATAGATTGGGGTGGAGGGCTTTTCTAAGTAGTTATTTATGGGTCTGAGCTCGGATATTGAAAGCAACTTTACTATGCACATCTGTTGTACAGGGGCTTGAAGTAAATGCCATTGTAGGGACTTCTTCTAAGCTCAGCTCTTAGTTCTAAGGATTCTTTGTCACTTCAGGGTACCCATAAAAGCCTGAAAGGGAATGCAAGAGCCCTGTCCACAGTGACTGCGATCATCGATGGAACTGGATCTGTAGGTGAGCCAGAGCTCTGCCTCAGCCACTGTAGGATCGTTAGCCACCAAAGGATCTTTGTGAAAATGGCTTTTCTCCATTTCTCATTTTGCCAGGATTCAGCACAGTTTTGGAAGTGGGGAATAGAACTAACCTAGCCTTAAGCTTCGCTAGTGGTCCCAAACCTGACAGAGGAGGCAAGAGGGTGGTAGACTGATGCTGATGCACAGATGGCAAAACTGCACGGATGCCATGGGGCTGTTTCAGAGTTCAAGGATGTTTTAGTCACCCCATTTGTGCCGGCATGCGGTAGGGGATCCAGTAGGATTCATTCTCATGCTGGATGGGCATTTTTGAGTCAAAGGATGGAATTTCTCAAACTTCTAGTCTTCTAGCTTCTCCAATGTTAGGTTCCTCATTGGCCTGCAGCTGCGCCAATAATATATTGTGTTTTCTGGGTCCTTTTAATACGTAAGGTAATACTGAATTAAGGAGGTGGAAAAATTGGTACTCCAACCCAGAATAGCTGTTTTTCCTCATAGTAAATCTTACATTGCATCGTACTGACAATATCGATATTGAATTTTAGGTGCAGCTTTGGGGCCTCTCTTAGCTGGTCTCATCTCCCCATCTGGTTGGAACAATGTGTTTTACATGCTGATGGTTGCAGATGCATGTGCCTTGCTAGTAAGTTTAAAAATACTATGGAATTATGATGTATTTCCTTCATGCCAAGTTATTTATATTAAAATGCATTTTTTTTTCTTTTGCAATTCCGGACACTCTCTTGTAAGAAACTTGCATTCCATTTGTACAGGCAGAATTCTGTGCTAGCCACCTCAGGTCTCCCGAAGTGTCACTTATTTATTCTCTCCTTCTGAAGCCCTGCATGGAAGCACTTGTAAAAGGGCAGGGTGTCCGAGAGGTGCTTGGCAAATACTCCCGCGTCTCTTCTGGCAGTGCCCACACGCAGCGCGGTGCCTGCACCCCGCTCTGCTCCGCGTGCCCTGCGGAGGGGCTGCTGCCGAGGCCCTCAGACCACGCGTGCCTAACGCAGGAAAAGGACAGCGTTTGCTTGAAGTTTGGATTGAGACGTTTGCTTATTTTCTCTAAACTGAAGTCAAGCCCAAAATTTTAAACCATTTATTTCCATATTTAAGTTACAAAATATCTAGAAATTAATTAATTAGAAAATAATTGAAGGGTGTTCTTGGTGGTAGTCAGCAGCTTTACAAAGACATTTTAACAGAATTTATAAAGCTCTGTGCTCCTGAGAGCATCAAGTCTGTGTTGTTGAGATAAATCCTGCTTTTTGTAATTCTTGTTCTTTGCAGTAGCACAAATAGATGCCATTTTTTTGGCTGATATTTCTTCAAAGATATCTAGGTATCTCACATGCTTATCGTACACCTCTGAAATGTTAGGTTACTAGTACTTAAAATGTTGAGAAAACTTCCATTTATGACAGTGTGCCTCTGAGGATAAGGAAGCTTATAACAGTGAGGAACTCTAGAAATTCTATCTTTGGGAATTCCCAAATTTTGAGTTTAACAGTCTTAATCCTACAAGTGCAAATAAACATGAGTGACTTAAAAGCTTTAATCACATACTTATTTTCATACACACATTTTTTTCAGAACAGCACCTAAAATGCAGCTTTCGGAGCATGTAGATATCTGCCATGTTTTATTGAAGTCTTGGGTTCCCTCTACTGGTTTCTTTCCAGCTCTGCTAGTGAAGTAAACTTGGAAAACCACTCTGTTTTTGACATGCAAATTTGTCTATTGCTTGTTCATGATGCAGACTCCTCTTCCAAACTCTTTTTGAAAATTATTTTTATTTTATTTTATTTAACTTTACAAGGTAATGTTTCAAATGAAAAAGTCTTTGAACGACAGTGTGCATCTTACCTGAAATCTTAGCCTATTCGCGTATCTCTGTAGTTATTAACATATGTTAATGTTGCTGCTATCTTTACAGTTCTTACTCCGTCTTATACAGAAGGAGCTCCGGTGTAATGCAGACTATAACCTGTAAGTATTATGCCTACTGATTCTATCTAAAAATGGTTGAAAAGCACGTTACTGACCCATTTTCTCATAATATCCAAAAGTAAACAAAGTGTTAAACTTTGTGTGCATGCATATCTCTGTCTGCTTTATTTCTGCTTCAAAAGACTA
>NW_010577777.1:39576-75521 GCF_000705375.1 Tinamus guttatus
AAGTGCATGGCTGGAAAAGGTGTTTGGATTAGCAAATCAAACTCAAACTTTGATATTGCAAGAAAACAGACTACAGAATCTTGCTCATAAACTCCATCTAGAGAGTAGTTGTCCCTTCACCCTCCTTCCAGGGTAGGTATGCAATTACTGATCTAATATTTAAATATGGTCTAATTATTCCCTTCAATTTATAGTAAAAACACTACACACATAAATGATGTAAAAAGTTCTGAGTAGTACTATATAACATATTTCTTTGTTTTTTTTTTCTTTTTTCTTTTTTAAGGGAGTCAGAGTACCTGGGTAACATGCAACATTCCAGCAATTTTCAGATGTTAGGGAAAACACTAAAGATGACCCCCCAGTGGAGGACTACCAGGTGATTTCTACTCTGAGGTAACTAACTGAGAGGTGGCCAGCAGGTTTTGTGAACAGTTTTTGTGAAGGAAAAATACTCAAGGTGAATTTTGAGTGACTGAGATTTGCAGCAACTGAATGCTGTGGAAAAGAAAGGCATACCTGTCCACCAGAGTGGCTGCCTCCTGAAGAAAAGCCCTGTAAAAAAAAATTAAAAACTGTTGAGGCCACATCTGTATTGTGTCCCGTTCTGGGCTCCACAGTACAAGAGGGATGTGGAGCTGCTGGAGAGAGTCCAGCGCAGGGCCACAAGGATGATCAGGGGCCTGGAACATCTGCCCTATGAGGAGAGGCTGAGGGAGCTGGGCCTGTTCAGCCTGGAGAAGAGAAGGCTGAGAGGGGATCTGATCAGTGTCTATAAGTACCTCAAGGGAGGCAGTGAGGAGGATGGTGCTGGCCTCTTTTCACTGGTGGCCACCGACAGAACTAGAGGTAGTGGCCACAAACTGAAGCACCAAAAGTTCCACAGGAACTTAAGGAAAAATTTCTTAACAGTGAGGGTGACAGAGCACTGGAACAGGCTGCCCAGAGAGGTTGTGGAGTCTCCTTCTCTGGAGATGTTCAAAACCCGCTTGGACGCAGTCCTGTGCCATGTGCTCTAGGTGACCTGCGTGTGCAGGGGGGTTGGACTAGATGACCTCTAGAGGTCCCTTCCAGTCTTAAGCATTCTATGATTCTATGTTTCTTGCTTTCATCACACCACATGAAGGTGAGGAAAAAGAAGCTATTTGATTGGTTGTGTTTTTTTTTTTTTTCCAAAGTCTCCTTAAAGAAAGGGGTGGCTAGGACTTTATCACCATTTAAATTGAGGAAAAAGTGACTGAATCAGTGGGCTTAAGCAAAATAAATAAATAAGGCCCCTTTCGCTATAGTTTTGGAAAAGTAAAATGGTTGAAAAATACATAGCATAGAATAGATTCCACATTTTGAAATTAGTGACTGGTATCTTTCATTTATAAGATTTTCCTTCCTCTGTTCTTTCCCAGGTTTAAAGAACACTGAGCTAGAAGAACAGACTTGGAATAAAGACTGTGGAAGTGATCAGAGCTCTTCCCTGGAAAAAGCCTTGTGAAACGTTCTATTCTATACTCAAGAGACTCTACTTGGTGAAGGATTTTGCACATTTACCAGAGCAATTTGAGAACTGCAACTGGTAAATCCCTGAAGCTCTTATTTTGCACATGAATAAGTACCTCAAGGATGCCACCTATTCATCAGATGGAGAGATAGAAACTTTGAGAAGCTGCTAGCAGAGCGACTCTACTGAGCCAAAGAGAAATATCAAGTGCCTTTTATTTCTTTTGATAGAATGTTTTCAATTAGCATATTAAACTTTGAATTAAAAAAGTGAAAAATAGAGCACAAGGAGGTTGAAACTGTAGCAGTCTAGCAGTGGAAGTCCCAGTGGTATCAGCAAATGTTGATAAGCAAAGTATCCCTCATGTTACCCGGTGTACAATGAGGGCATCCCTTCATGGAGGACAAGGCCAGCTGGCTATTAAGATGCTGGCTATTTAGTGTTCTGAAGCTGCGCAGACAATGATAAGTTGACCATATGATTAGATAATAACTACATCACTAATTCTAATCCCAAGGACAACATCTGACCATTTTGTAGGCAATGAAATGGAATTCTGAGCTGCAGCGTGCTGCAGTAAGAGTCTTCACAGACTTTCTGAATGGATATGAGTGCTCAGTTAGGACTGTGCAAAAAAGAGTCCTAAACCACAAGAGGAAAAAAAAAAAAAAGAAAGAAAGAAAAAAAAAAAAAAGGGGGTCAGTCAGTAAGGGATTTTAATGATTTTCAGGGCATTATAAACTGGTAACATAATAGTTGTTCTAGCCTCCTGGGTCAGGTTGCAAGGAAAGGATGTTCCTTTGGAGTGGGAAGCTGTCGTACAGAAGTATTGCAGAATGAGAAGGATTAGCTGCTTTAGTGACCAGGGCCACAGTGATTCCAGCTGGGCGCTCCCTGATTTCTGTGGTGGTGTGTGCACGTGGAAGTCACTTTCTGAGCTGGGCCTTAATAACCAGAAATCTCTTTAAGCAGCTAATTTCAGGTGGCTCTGAGCTTTGGATTCAGAGACAAAATATGTATAATATCACAAAACAAAATGTCCTGGGTGGTACGTTGTGAGAGAGCATTTTGGTAACTAGCATTACTCCGCAAATAGAAAGGTTAATGTATTCAAAACATATCATTTCTTCATACAGATATCTCCTTTGCAAAGCAGATGTTTCTGTGATTTTCTTTTTTAAGATGTATAAAGTAAAAGATTTTTGTATGAGGTGTTTATACTTAGATTGCAAAGGTTAAATAATTTAAACTGTATATTATTATTAGCTGTATTTATTAAAGCTTGTAGGGATGTGTCTTGTTCTAAACTCTGCTCTAAGTTTTGTGAAACAATGCAGTAGTCTTTGTACTTGATTAACAAAACAGCACTCTCTAAAATAGTCCTGCAAAACATATGGAGCTAAAATAGTCCTGGAAAACATGTGGAGAAATGTCTCGTGAGCTGCTGGTGTTACGGGCCATGTCTTGGCCCAGTGGTGAATATCCTGGGCTGTTTTGTACTTTTGCAGTCAGGGATCGGTTATTCTCTGGTTTGGTTTAGCATGTACTTCGTGCCTGACTTGAACAATATGTGTTCGTTTTTCTGAGTTTTGCTGCACGCAGGGATAAGACATAAGGCATGTACCGAAATCCTCACAAATGAGTGCTCTACGTAGGCTCTGAACAGGTAGTTACTTATATGAATGGTTGACTCTACACTGTATGAGTAAACCCGTTGAGATCAGTGGGAATACTTGATGTGCGCAAAGTGACTTGTGTTCATAACTTCTGCATTTGGGCTTTGGGCTGTAGTTTGGTGCAGCAGAGTTCTGCAGGAATATTGTTAAAGGCTTTTCCGTCCTGCACGCGCACCCTCTCTTGGCCAGCCTGAATGCTGATGGGACCATTTGCCCAATTAGGGGGTGGTTTAGTATGTGATGGGGAAAAAGGCCACCCAAGTCCCACAGCAGCTGTGCTGGGACAACCTCAAAGGCTGTGGGAAGAGAGAGGGAGGGAAGGAAGACTTCAGCAGAAGGTGCCAATCCCTCCTCCATCCAAGAGGATATATAAAACTCTGCACTCACTTACCAAAACCATTAGTGCCCTTAAACTCTGCTTTGTGGAGATTCTGTGAGCCTCTTGCCCATGGGCTGAAGTCTTAGGTTAAAATGTTTTTAGTTATATTTATGTGTTGTAAAGATGTTTACTTATGTTTTACATGTTATGTTTTAGTTGTTGAGGCTGCTGCTGTTATTTATTTATTTATTTGAAAAGCTTTTGCACTGCATTGACTCAGATATGAGATTATGACAATGTTGGAGGTGCTCGGCTGAATCTTTCTTCCATTGATTGCAAGAAGGAATTAGGACTCTCTAACATGCTGATTTATCCTAACATGCAGCATTTTGGCTCCTCCCACTTGCAAATGCGTTGGACAAAAGTATAAAGATTGCTTTGCTTTCATAACAGCCTGAAAGCTCTCCCTGGTTCTGAACAAACTCTGTTTTGTTACTACTGTGTGTCAATATTCATTAGTGTGGAAATGAACAAGACTGACAAAACTCTGTGTATAGAAACATGAGTGACCAGTAGGTAGCGCTGAATTTAAATGACTGCAAGCTTGTTGGTTTTTCCTGATGGTTATTGCGAATTTTATCTGTTTCTCTCCTGTCTTGAATAAAAATGCAGTCTGCTTGAAAATGAGAAATGTTGATCACTTTGTCTTTTAAACCTCCATGAAGAAATGTTTCTTTTCTTACTTGGGAAGAATAGACGTATCTACCAGGACAGGACTCTTGTCCCTTGTAAGACTAATTGAAATACTGGGGTTTTTTTAGGAGGATAAAGAAAGATTCTTTTCTTTTGAAAACAAAGCCCTTCTCAATGGAATATGCAATTTTGTCATTCCATGGTCTTGAGGGTTGTACAACATCACTGTTCCCAGTCAGCTGCATCAGATGGGGATGTTCTGCTTCCTTATTTAGGTCTTGTGGAAAGGAAGATACTCATGAAAGTCAGGGGTGACTCCAGCTTCTGCACCTTGGCTCTCGGGTGCTTGTTCTGTTGTCTGCTCTGCTTCTTTGCCAATTTAAATGGAATTTTAATTGAAAAGCTTCATCTCTTCTCTCTACCTCATATCACTTTGGATATTTATGGCCTTTAAACATAAACGCATTATGTGGTTTGTGTGAATCTGCCACAGATATAGGAGAGTTCAAAATCACGGGTGCACTGGGAAGAAATTTTAGGAAGGAGAAATAAAACTGGTTGGAATTTCTGACCAATATGTGCCCATAGTGCCTCCCCAGCTTAGGTGGTGACAACTGAGGAGGCATCTTCTAGATGAAGGGAGACCTGGATTCAAGTTCCCGTTCTGCCTGTTCCGGCATGGAACGGTGTATCCGGACCCTTTTGCCCTGGCTGTTGTGGGACACGCAGCACAACAGTGATTTCTCTGCTGCGTGTAGGAAGGGTCTATGGGGTGGGGAAAAAAAAGAACAACTAGATATACAATGGAGTGTTAACATTCACAGGTCAGTTTGACACTTCTTTTGTTTTTAGGTTGAACTCACATGTTCTTGTTCATTAAGAGACGTCTCCTGTATTTTTCCCAAAGCGATTCTGCCATCCACTTCTGAAGGCTATTCCATGTGCTATGCATTTCTTGCATAAATTCATCAGGATAATAATCATCTTCCATTTATATTTATGCCCACATCTCACTGTATCAGACTTCTGACTGGCTTAAATGTTTCGACTGGGGAATCTATTTAGTTGCTGCTAATAGATTTCTTCAGGGATTGATACGTGGAGTTGCTTATATGAGAAGTCCTGCCCAAAACTAGATGAACATAATACACTGTAAGAGAAACAATGTTTGGAGTTGTTGGAGGCTGCTTGTTCTTCATATGGAATTGATTTGAGAAGGATTGCTTTTAATCAGAGTAAGTTATTAGGCCTAGAAGTGGGTACCAGTAAAATTCTCTGGTCTGAATGAAATTTTATGACCTGTGTATTATATAGGAGGCTAGATTAGATTATTTAATGATTTTTCAAACCTTAAAGTTTATCTGATATGTTGTTCTTATTGCTGAACTATGTCACTTTCACCTCAGAGCAAATCTATTTTGATTTTGCTGAACTGGAAATGCAGTAATATAAATTCTTCCTTCTCTCCCCTTGCTAATTATGTGAGCCTGTCATGTCTACAAAATGACTGTACACACAGGGCTTCATTTATTCCATGGGGAATTTTGCATCAAAATGCTCTAAGGGCTTTGATAACCTTGTGCTACATTTTCTGCCATGCTGAGTTAGAAATATCTCTGTCACCCTGAGAGCTGGGAAGGAGCTGGCATAACTACTGTTACGCTTCAGCTTCTTGTCCTGTGGCACTATTGCGCTATATGTCTCTCTTCAGCACTTAGCAAAATTGGTTTCTATAAAATTTGGTATTTTTCCTCCCTTCTAACGTTTGGTTTCCAGTTTGCAATAGGAACAAAGTTACTTAACACCACCAGCTGCTGCTACTCTTTTTTTCCCCCTTCTCCTCTGTGCTTTCCCGTCGATGTGGTATACCGCTCATCCCGCAGCAGCTTTCGCACCCCTCTAAGCTGGGAATACAAGAACTCCAAGGAACCAGCTGGCTCCTCCACTGACAGATGAGCTGCCCACACTATATTTCTTCTGATGCTGTTCTTAACTAAAAGATGTTTTTCTTTACCTCATCATTATTTTGGGAGTAGGATTTATCTCCCTCCTACTTTTATAAAAGCAGCCTACCTAGCCACTTCTCAATATACAGTTCACCTTTTGGTCCAGAAGTTTCTTTTTTGCAGAGGAAGTCATTAAACTGCCTTTGCATATAATGCCTGTTAAGTGTAAGTATTGGAATACTTTTAAAAGGGTGATATACCCAGTGAAGGTAGCATTTCACCCAGACGGAACACAAACATGTTGCCTTGCTGATCATTGATCGCATTGATTGCTCACCTGGAGCTGCTCCGAGCCATTTTAGGATCTGAAGTTGCAGCTTCAGACAGTAAAGGATTCTCTTTACAGCTGTAAGTATAGATAGGTATATTCTATACCGTGCAACAATGATATGTACACATACATTCATACAAGGCCCATCTTTGTGGCCATTCAATAGCTATCCAATTATCAACAGATACAAATGAGTCTAAAATGACTTTTTCTGCAGAGGTGCATCTACTGCTCACAGTGAGGTTTTACATAATAAAATAAATAACATACATGTTCGTAAGTGAATGTTGAATATATGTTGTCTGATAATAGTTGTTTCCTGTGCTTCTGCAAAGGTTAGGGAAGAAAAGAAAAAGCATGCTACCAAATTAGTGATTTTTTTTCTTTTTTTTCTTCTTTTTTGTGAATGAAATTTCACTGTGCCAGCAGATAGGAGCACCTGGCAATTGGTCATTCTGCATTTGTACGAGCCACTGAGTCCCACTGCATCTGCAGGCTGCCTCTGCAGACAGGAGCCAGTTTTTACAGGCTCCTTCCTCTCTCCTTTGCAAGCTCCAGGGACTAAGCAGAAGGCTGCAGTCATGAGCTTGAGAAGATTTCTTCTGAAAAAAAGCTGGGTCCATTGCGTAAGAAAAATCAGTTACTGATTTAAAGAAAAGCAAAGAGAGGCAGTTTGGTTCTGGAAGCAAGATGAAAAGATAGAGGAGGACATCAGATGATGACACAATTAAAATGTAGGCTGTAAGTAGGCTGAGTCGAACATGGGCACTGGCAGAGAGCCTGTGGCCCCCAGGAGATTCTCCTGCTCTTACCATCTTTATAGCATCTTTTTAAAAATAAAGTGTTAAAAAAAAAAAGCCATTTCTCATTATTCCTCACTCCAAGGGGTCACCTTCTTGTGCAAGCCTTACATTGCATTTGTAGGGCTTTTCCCAAAATTACAGGATGCTGATTTTAGATCTGTTAGAAAATTGCCTTTTGTGGCTTGCAATCTATGACCAGATGAAGTTATTTTGTTTTGTTTTTTTGACATAAAGGGCGAGACTTTGGAGAGACTGCATTGCGCAGATGAATTATGGCAGAGCTTAGGTAAGATAAGTTGGTTAACCTTATCTACCTGCCAGTACTTTGGCAATTGTACTCACAAGCAATAGCAAATATCTAATCAGAGTCCTTACTTCCAGGAACTAATTCTCTTCTCACTCGAGTAGCTCAGGAGTGAGCATTTTGAGAACCCAAAGATTTTATTTAAGTGCTTAATTGTCATCTTAGGCACTGCACTTCTTCAGTTTGTTCGGTACCTAAACCCACAGCAGGTGGCCTGATGTTCTTAGGTTAGTTAGAAATCAGCGACAGCTCATACTACCATCAGGACTCAAAGCAGCAGCCCCAGTTCACATGTTAAGGAGTACAGATGCATGTGTGTGTGTGTATGCAGCTACACAAACATATTTAAGTATACACACACACACACACACACATATATATACAAGCACACACCAATGTGCTCACACAAGCTCTCTACAACCACCTGAAAGGAGGCTGTAGTGAGGCCAGGGTCAGTCTCTTCTCCAGAATAACTACTGATAGGACAAGAAGAAATGGCCTCAAATTACACCTGGGGAGGTTCAGGTTAGACATTAGGAAGAATTTCTGCACAGGAGGGGTGGCAAACATTGGAAGAGGCTGCCCAGGGAAGCAGTGGAGTCACCGTCCCTGGCAGTGCTGAAGGAAACGTGTGGATGAGGCACTTAGGGACATGGTTTAGCAGCCATGGTGGGGATGGGTTTACGGTTGGACTCAATGATCTTGAAGGTCTTTTCCAACTATAATGTTCCTATGATTCTAAGTTACAGCACAAATCAGGAACCAGCTGAAAAAGGGCCAGTATTTCACTGCTCAGTACACATAGGCAGTCTAGCTCAAAAAAAAAAAAAAAAGACAAAAAAATTAGCAGTAACTTCTGAGTTCTCACCTTTTCATTTTTGTGATACAGAGGGCATAGACAATGGGTAGTAGCCAAGTAATGTACAAGCAAAACCTTTGGTTTGGATGCACTGGATTTCTTCTGAATTTTCTGAAACACAATGATGTTATTTCTGCTGTGGAGGATGGAGTATTATACTTGAGTCTGACTCATCCAATTTCACTACAGGCCATGCGAGACTGTAGCTTAATAAGTACAGCAGGTTCCAAATCTATTATTAAATTACTCTTATCATCGGTGGGAAACATTTGAACACTTTGTAGCTTTGTGACAGAATCTGCATGTTTGGTTCCATGCTGGCACCTAGAGCTACTAATCATGTAACACAGGGATTCGATTCAGCCGTTTCCGTTGAGTCTTTTTATAAAAAGCATCCTCCCCCTTTCCCTCTTTCTGCAGTCTTTCAGTTAGGTGAAAAGAATCAAGTGCATTAACGAAGGAGGGACCCCAGGGAGAAGACAGACCTCAAAGGTGCATGGGCTCCTACGTGCTGGGGTGGCCGTCCCCTGCGGACGTGAGGGTCCCTTCAGCCAGCACCGAGCAGCTCTTTGCTTTCCTCTTGGCCTTGTTAGGGGTTAAAAGTAGGAAAGTTTGCTCGCTTGCTTTGTGCTGAGGAAAGGGTATTGCCACAGCTGGGCTGTGTATCTGGTTGCAAAGCAGCATAGTTGCTTAAAGCAGCGAGAAACATTCTGTTTTCCTTGGTCTGGTTTTCATGTTGGCAGTACTCAAAAGAGGGGTTGGAAATATAGCCCAGAAATGCAAAGCTGGGCTCACCAACAAATCTGGATTATAAGCAGAGAAGCCTGAGGATGTATGTTTTAGTGTGATACCAGTATGAGGGCTGCAGCTGACAAACTCACTTCTCATAGTCTTTGCTGTTGGGCAAATCCGGAGGCTCTAGACTTAATGCCGCCAGATTCAGTAAATAATTTTTTGAAAGAACAAAAAACCCTCTCCAGCAAAGCATCTACAAATGGTGAATTGATTAAAATCCCTGAACACTTGAAATAAAACTAATGCATTGGGTTCTCAGAATAACTTTCGCATCACTGCCATTTCAAGCCTCCTGCTAGAAAGGTTACAGATAACATATAGCAGCAAGGAAAACAAGGTCCTGTGGCTGCCTGCTTGCAATCCTCTAATAGCACAGTGCATCTGTTGAAGACACGTCTAAATCTCATTCCTTTGTGTGATTGGGAAGGAAATATTATTTCTAAGCACAGTCTGGTTCCCAAAGGCACTGTTTTCTAAGTTCTCTCAGACCTGTAAAAAGTGAACAAAATGAATGATTAGCAGCTTCAGTGCTTTTACCTATGCATCTCTGAATATCCAGAACTACCTCCTAAGCTGTTTTTCTGTTCCTGTTTTTCAGGCACTGTTGAAATTGTCCATGTAATTGTGTTCTGTTCAGAGGAATATGTACCCTCACACACAACCTGTCATAAACTGCAGGGCTAGTCTTTTTTTCTTTTTATGACAAAAAGTAGATATCAAGTGACTGCTTGGGTGTTGCATGACTTTCCGGCAATTTTAATATTCTGTGGCTGCAGTCTATTTTCAGGCAAGTTTGTCCAAGTAATTACTTCATGAATTTTGATTCACCCAGAATCAAATTCTGGATCTATTTCAGAGTGTGCAGCCTTTGTGAGGCTCTGCTCACACAGCTATCTCAGCATTTGGTAGCAGCTAACGCTCTCCACGGGATGCTCCGGCTAACGGAGGCTGGGCCTGAATGCCAAAGGCAGAGTGTTTTCGCGAAATGGTCCACGGTGATGGATTTGTTTCTCTGGGGAACTTGACAGAGTTTAAACCTCATCACCTTTAGCATATGAAGCAGACTCAGTTGCTGAAGCCGGCAGGCTCTCAAGGAGCTGTGTCGAAAGAAACACGGCACAAATACACGCGGAGAGTAGCAATGACACTGTGAAGAAAATGGATCCCAAAGGCACAATAAGAGCACACCACCTCTCTGAGGTCCCAGCAAGATTTCTCCTCTTGATCTGGTTGGTGTTCTGCTCTCCTAGTGGAAGACTTCATAGAAATTCCTACAGGTGACATTCAGCAATGCAAAGCAGATAGAAATGGCAAGGTTTGCTTACCACAGTACGATGCTATAGCATGCTAGCACTGTTTTATTTCTACTAGCTATCACACATCTCGGCTGGAAGGATGTTGTTCATAACGAATTATATCTTAAAGATGTATACAGCAAACAGACATCCATGTGTTCACAGACATGTTCACACAGATCAGACATGCTCTGAACGGCAGCTCTTCAGCGACAAGTCAAGTTCTTAAAAAAAATCCAGTCTCACTTGCTCAATCCATGAACATGGTGTGTAGAAGACAAACACAAACAGACCAAAGCACCATTTTATAATGGGAAACAATGTGATGTATTGCCTTTGGCCTTCTCCCTAGCAAACACAAGGGTCGAGCACTCACATCTTCCAAAGAAAGCAGGACTTTGGCTCCTCTGTAGGAATCCTAGCTTAGTGATAAGAAGTAATTCTGGCCCTCTAGCTTTTCCTCTTCTAACTGGCACCATTCCTTGGAGAGAGGGACAGTGGGTTGCACTGCTAGCAGAGGAGGCTAAGACGTAATGGGAAATGGTGTGGGCCAGATGAAATGGATCGGGGAGAAAAGGGTGAACAAGCCCCAGCCATTGTGGTTAAGCCTGAACACCTTAGGGCAGATACACTGGGGAGCCGAGTATTGATCAGGGGACATGATGAGAAAAAAGAAGCAAAAAAAAACACAATAAAGAGTGAGAGTACATGGAAAAGATGAGGAACTGGCCACAACTTTGTGCCCTTTTTGGTGGTAAATTGATGGATTTTTACTTTCCTTATATTTGTTCACATATTTGTTCACATATTTGATTTGCTCAGCTCCTTATCAGAAAAATTGTTCATTGCCTACTGGAAGGTCAGCACTCCCTTTTGAAATGTTGATGAGTTGTCAGATGTCAACTCCAAAAGACAGCAAAAGGATTATCCAAGCCCTGTATATGGTCACCAACCTAAGGATAACCCATGAGATATGCAAAAGACTTGGCAGCTGGCATCCCTTCTGTTTCATTTTCCATACTTCAGTGCTGCCCTTGCTCCTGACTGTACCATTAAATGTATGATATCTAGTGTTTTCCTCAGCAACTGGAGTACTATCGCTCCATGAGAAACTCAGTGGTTTTTTTTTTGGTTTTGTTTCTTTGCTTGTTTATTTTTTAGTGCAAGTTATTGGCTTTCAGAATTGCAAACGAAAGCTTACATACATGACCTGAATCCACACCTGAGGTCCAGCAAACAGGAAACAAGTTAGAAAAAAAATCACAGATGCGTTTTTTGAAAGCTGACACTAATAAATTCTCTTCTAGTCTTATCTTATGGCTTTCTTTGGTTTTGACCTATGATTTTCAGAAATGCTGTTGATACTAATAGATCGAAATATGATGGGCGATTGCCTAGTTAATGTTCCTGAGGGGAAAATAATTGATGAAATCAACACATTTTTGAAAACTGCAAAAAAAATCACTCCCAATTTCTTACACCTTTCAGCTTTCTGTTGAAGCAGATCAGATCTGTTCAGCGCTATCGAGGCCCAGGGAGCTTTTGCCATCCTTTTCATACAGTATCTGTTGCCATGTTCTGGACCTCTACACTAAAAGATAGAACTCTATGTTTTTTTATTGAGAAAATATGCTTCTGGCCATTATAGGAAAGAGAACTGAACCACCTGTGCAAACAGAACCAATATGAGAAGATGTATACATTATAAAAAAAAAAAAGACATATTAGGTATAGACATGGTAGGTTACCAATCTGTAAATAAATATGAAGATACATATAAAAAATCATGTTAAACTTCAGTGTTTACTTCAAATAATCATGCAACGTCCCTCTGTATAGACCCAGGAGAAGTTCACATGATTGGATGTGATTTTTAGGGGATATAGATGTGACACAACTGAGGAAGCACCTCCGAGTAAGGGTCCTAACTTTGGTGGTGCATGTAACTTGCTGAAAGGCAGACCCGAGTAGTAATATATTTCCTAGCATTTCTGCTGAAGTGATTGTGGCTAGGTCATGCACATAGTGGGTATTCAGGCAGAATGAAGGCCAGGAGGAGGCACAGAAGAATGAGTCATAAATGCAGCAACCCTCTGGTCACTGAGTTGTCTCCTGCTTGGGAGTGATCTCACACTGTGATGTTTATAGGTTTTGTGCACTGTTCCCTTGAGGAAGGAGAACCGTGACAGATAACACCTGTCCGGACAAATGTTCTGCCATGAGAAAATGTGTAAGAGAAAAAATGTCCACTGGAGAGAGCGATTTGGACTGCCCAAAGATGCTGTAGCATCACACATCCAGCTCCAAGATGAAGCAGCGGAGGCAGCAGCTCTGAGGCTCCAGTGTTGCAGGGACCCAAGGATGGCAGTACTTGTCCTTCCCAGTCTGTCCTATGTGCAGCTGTGATGCTCCACGCTCTGCCAGGACTTTTATCCATACAGGGGAGTGCCCAGTTGTTGCGCCCCAACCCTGCCAGTGTTGTGACCGCAGTAACTACGCTCCTCTCATCTGATGCCCATATGAGCAAGCCTTGTTAACCTCCAGTGTGCCCAAACTCAGGGTGTCTGAGATCCCCTTGTCAAAAAGATGGACATGACTCATCGGCACTGAGTCAATGAATAGCACTAACCTGCTAACAGCACTAACCTTAAAAGACTATCTTTCCAAAATTGAATTTGAAAGAACCTTACTTTCCTGCAATACATAAAATGACAGGCAGTTTTCCTCAAATTGAGACATGTATTGCTTACCTCCTTTCTGGAAGCATAGGTCGTGGCTCACAGCTCAGGTTTTCTTGCATGAACCGATCTTGTCCAGTAGAGGGAATTCACTTTTCCATCTCTTGGCCATCATACCTCTGAATGACCTAGCAAGTGACTCCAGAAAGACATATACAGAATCACAGAGAGGTCGAGGCTGGAGAGGATCTCAGGAGATCATCTAGTCCAACTCCCTGCTCGAGCAGGGACATCTAGAGCACATGGCATAGGATTACATTCAGGCAGGCTTTAAAAATCTCAAGAGAAGGAGATTCCATGCTCTGGGCAGCCTGTTCCAGTGCTCAGTCATGATAACAGTAAGGAAGTTCTTTCTCATACGCAGATGGAACTTCCTATCTTCCAATCCATAGCCATTACCCTAACCATAGACCTAAGCCCGAGGTCACCAGGCTAAACGGCAATTATGTTGCTGGCACCAGTCAGGATACAGCACTCTGTTTCCTTTGGCATGCCCTTTCTAGCCCCACTCCCCATGCGACGCTAGCCTTTCTCTCTCTCTCTCTTAACCCCAACCCTGGCCCTAATCCTTACCTTAGCCTAAGCCTGAGGTCACTAGGCCTAGTGCTGGCTAAACAGCAAATATGGTCCTAGCACCAGGCTGTATTTCGGGCTACATTTCCTCTGGCATGCCATTTCTAGCCCCACTCCCCATGGAGATCTAGGATTCCTCCCTCTCTTAAGCCTAACCCCAGCCCTAACCCTAGCCCTAAGCCTGAGGTCACCAAGCCTAGTGCTGGCTAAATGGCAAATGTGGTCCTAGCACCAGTCTGGACACACCACTCCTCACTTAATGTAATTTATTCTTTCCCATGAGGTGTTGTAAATTCAGGCTGGATCTGTTAATTTCTACCATAGCCTTATGAAAACTTTGGGCTTTCCCAGAACCTTATAGTGGAGATCCAACATGCTGGCTACATGTATCACTCACATCTAGTTGGTGTGTGCCTGTGCACAACTATTGAGTGATTCAGTGTTTAAAGCAGCGACTAGGATAAGACTGCAAAGGACTCCGCTCCTCTTGCACCAGGGGCCACATTTATATTTTAAATGAAGGGCTAGGAACAGTTAAGTGGAATAAAGAGGGGAATAGGTAAGGAAGAGAAGAGGTGGAAAAGAAAATGCAGAGAGAGAAGGAAACTTAAGAGACAACGAGCATGGTTGCAGGATTGCTGCAGCAGGAGACGGTGTATTTGAATATCTCTTTAGTGCATGGTACCATGGCAGGGCTCAGCAATGGCCAAGATCCTTCCTGCTCCAGATAGAGAGAGAGGAGACAGGAAAAGGGAGTCGAGGGGAAACGAATCCAGCCTAGTGATGCAAAATGCTCTCAGAAAAATCAGGACATAGGATTGTTTGTGCCACTGTGTTGCAGTCTACGACAAGAACCTGATGATAACACTGCAGTGAAAAACAACAAAAAATGTGAAGCTTGAGCTTCCTCTTCAACAAGGAACAGGCTTTGTCTGGCTTTGAGGAACTTCAGGAAATCATCTGGGAGGCCTACTAAATATTGCAAGTGCTGTAAAAAAGTGAAAACTAGATTTGATTATCAAAAAAAATGCTAACATGGAATTCTGGAGAGAAGTTCTGCACTTCAATGCACAAAAGAAAAAGACATGGTATACCAAAAGCTTCAATGGATATATGTTTTCATGAAGTGGAAGAAACAACTGTGGCTTGGGACTGCTCTTCTTTTCCAAGTAGTGCACACAGACAAGCAAATTAACAGTATTCGCAATCCCAGAATTCAAGCCTGCATGTGAGTTCTGGCACACAAGAGTACCAATTTTTTGGTACTCTTTGGTACTCTTTTTTGGTACACAATTTTTTAATGATAATCACAGGCAGAATGAAGAGAATATTGGCACCGAGTTGGTCGACATTGCTGGGCAAGGCCAGTTCCTGAGCGCGCACTGCTACATCCCCACCCCATAGGTCTGGGCATCTCACCACGCTGGTTCCCTGCCCCAGCCTCATCCGGAGGTGCTGCAGCTCCCTTCCAGCCTGCACACCTGGGGAGCTGGGAGGACCATGGAAACCAAGACTGGGGTGATGACAGTTGCACAACATGGACTCAGGATGGAGCTGAGAGGGGCAGCTCCCACGGAAAAATAGATGGTGCCAAAACTGAGGTGACCAGATGAGCTGCTGAAGGATGAAGGCCTGAAGGCAGGCTTTGGAGGTCTGAACAGACAAATCATATAAAAGGTCCTAGTATTATTAATCAGCCATTCTGTAATTAGCATTAAATGTGATCATTTCCAGAACGGAAAATTGGCAGTGCAAAAAAAAAAAAAAAGTGCGAAGAAGCGCACTAAAATTTCCATATGCATATAGTTACAACTTTCCATACATTTACGTAAGGAGTTAAATGCTGAATTGAGTAAGTTGCTCAAATTCTGGAACAGAAGTGATTAAGTTGGTAAAACGATAGAGTTAGTTAGCTATTCCCCGCATAACTGTTACAAACAATTTCTGTGTAGATAAAGTCTTGAGTCATGCATTATTGGGGGAGAACATTCTAAAAGCAAGATTGGCGATGAAACAAAAGAATATAGCTAAGGGGAGTGACAGAAAACTGGGCAAATAATTAAATAAGGAGTCTAAGGGAAAACTTTCAGAGCTCCAGGGGTAGAAAAAGTGTAAGTTTGAGGGTATAGTTTGTAAGTTTGAAAGCGTAAGTTTGAGGGACCAATGTGGAAGAGTAAAGCAGAAAGACCAGGCCCCATAGCGAACGTGGAGAAAGAGGAACCTATGAGAGAGACTTACAGCTGCAGGAGGAAACCTGGAAAACTGGTTTAATGAGCAGAGGTAGCAACAGAGAGACATAGACACCAAGTACCTAAGAAAACAAAACAGACTCTTTTTACTCTCTGCTTTTTCTTCTATTTGATGTTAGTTAGAAATAAATGAGCTTCCTTAAGATGTTCACTTTCTTAAGTTCATGTTCCAGCAGCCCATTATCTTCTCAGACCAGGCTGTGCATTTCCTACATTTCCGAAATCCCATTTTCATTGAATTGCTACTCTGCTCTCACCCCAGTTTGGACATACTCCTGTTTATCGCAGGTTGCTTAATTTCTTGAGTGCTGAAGGGAAACAAGGCTTTGCAGAGGCTCCACCTAATGCTCTGTAATGGTTGACATGAGCCTCCATGTGAGCAGAGCAACTTCAGAACTGCTCTTTCCAATTGCTTTTTCACTTAAGAAAGGGTAAAGTGAGCCCTGGAGAGGTCATCTAGCAGCTGCAAATCACTGACTAGGAAAGACATGGTGCTTTGGAGAAGGGACATGTTATGGCAGGGTTTTGCAGGAGGATGCTGTAACGTCGAGGTACATTTGACAAAGGCAGCTCCTCAGGGCACTGAAGGGTATCGAGGTACATTTGACAAAGAAGGCAGCTCCTCAGGGCACTGAAGGGTACTTCTGTCATGAAGGAGAAAAAATGCACCAAATGTAAGGCACAGAAGTTGCCTCGAGCAGTGCTTATACTAGAAGGAGGAAAACAGGAAAATATCCTACACGCCTGCACCTCTTGTTCATCCCTGGGTGTCTGCTTAGGATCACTGAAGGAGAGTGGAGTTATCTGATATGAGTACAATCTTTTTGGGGAATGTTGATGGTCTCATCAGTGCAGGGATAAGGAAGACATTGACACGGCTCACAGGGATGGCGCACATGAGCAGGCACAGAGGCTGCTGTGCAGGCCAGCAGCTGTGGAGGGCTGTCCATGGCTTGGTGGCTCCTCTGCCTGGCCAGGTATCCGTGTTCACTTCTGGACATGCATGTGGAGAGCGCAGAGGTGCAGCGCCCATCTTGACCTCAACAGCTCACTGTTTTATACCTCCATAGAAATGAGACCAAGTGGGATCTTAGTTACAATCTGGCAACCCTGACAGAGCTGCTTGAGTTGCATATGTGGAGCAGATGCTGGACCAGGGAGACGGAGGCACCTTTTCACTCTTTGAGAGTGCCAGTAAGTGACATTTGACTGGGTGGTTACCAGCGCATCAGGCCAAGAACTCAGATCTCCCTCAGTATCCTGAAGGGAACATAAGTACAAACATAAGTGATGCATGTGAGCCTCAGGAAACGGATTAGTGGAGAAGGCAAACTAAAGCTGCGCAGCATCCGACATGGCTCTTGCATCATGTGGTCTAGAAGGTTAGTGGCCTGGTCCTGTTCTTTGTTAAGCAAAATGCTCCTTTAATGCAAACAACAGATAAATGCACTTTGGAGCTGTAGTGCCAGGATTTGCCAGTAGTAGTGCCGGATGATGAACTGATGCAGGATTTGATACAATAGGATGACTTTCCTAACGCAGTTGCACACCGTACAATGAAATAAGGGAATTTAGGTGAATTAAAACAATTAAAGGGATGCATCGATCTCATAGAGCTGCATGTCCTCATGGATGAACACTGTCATTTGTGGCCATTCAGCCCAGGATCTGAGCTGTGCCCTGGACTACAGCAAGCTCTCACCATAGTTTCTAAGAGCTCAGCTTGTGCAGATTCACTTGCAACTGAAAAGTTCAGTAGTTAGCCTTATCATAGCAAAGCATTTTTTTTTTTCAGCAGGTATTAGTGTAAAAGAGGGAGATGTGTGCAGGAACTAAAGAAATACACACTATTTAAGCACATAGAGATACGACAAGGAGGGTGGACAGGTCAGGAGTCATGAGCTGGATATGGAGACTGGATTTGGAGACTGTCATTTTGAGGGCCAGAGAAGCTGGTTGCTTTTTATGGTACAGTTCTGAAGGTGACTGCTCACTGGTCTGTGATCCCACTCATTATATCTCTTGATACTCCAGTGACCTTGTCCAGCTGTCCTTAGAGCAGGTCATCGTTGGGAGAGGCCTACAAGACCAAATGCCCAATGCCCAAGCAGTCTCACCACCTCTCTCTGAACAGCTACGCTTCCCTTGCTGCCGTCGTCTCGCTTCGGCACATGCTGGCTGTCACCATGGGTCCCCGGGGGGCACCTCGAGGCGGGTGCAGCCTCCCCTCCCACGTTAACACGGGCACAGCTGCCCAAGGGCTGAGCTCACCTGCAGGGCCCTCGGTGGCCTCCTCCACATGCCAGGTTGTCCCTCGCTCACCTCAGGGTCTGCGGGTGAGCAGGGAAGCACCCGCTCCCACACGCCGAGTTCTCCAAGGCTCCAGCACAGAAGAAGCTGGGAAATATTTTTACAGCTCCTCCACCAGGAGCCTGAGTAAAGACAAAAAAAAAAAAAAAACCCACCAGGCAATAAGGGCGGCGCAATGAGCTGTTCCCAGCTGCTTTGCGTGCCTGCAGCCTGTCAGACAGTGTCTCCCCTGTGAGGGCAGAGGAGCGGCTCAGCTGTCTCCAAAACTTTCCCCTCTGTGAGCGAACGTCGCAGCCGGTGGCAATCTGCACCCATCTAGAGAGCCCACTGGCAAAAGCTACGTGGCCCCCTTTTTTTCGAACAGGATACATCTTTGCCGTGATAATCCCCAATCCCTAAAATACTGATGTATTCGGGGTGGCCTGGAAGGTATGGGTCTAGAGCCTGTCCTCCTCATGCTTTCTGGGGCTTACTCTGGCTGCTGCTTTTTCTTTTCTGCCTTTGCAATGGCAGCAGGAGGAACGTGGGAACGAAAGAGATGAGTTTTGTCTGAGCCAGTGCAAGCCCCAGCTGCCACGGGTGTCCAGAGGGCACCTCGGGCGCGTGGCACAGCCTCTTGCAACAAACATGAGGAGTGCTCACAGAAAGGGTGGGCACTAAATCCCAGTGAAGAGCCCTATTCCGGCATAAAAACGAAGAGCGTAATCGTCGCTGAGCGGGGACGGTCTTCCCCGGCGAGAAGGGCCACGTGGCGCCGTGCGTGGGAAGGGAGCCCCTCAGCCCCGGCTCCCAGGGTGCAGCCTGGCAGCTCCGAGCCCCAGCGCTCCCGAGCGGGGTTGTTGCCATGGGAATCGGGAGGGCACTTGCGGAGAGCGCCAGGAGCCCTCCGAGGCAGCTGGATTTGGAGGGAAGCAAAACTACAAGGAGGTGGCAGGGGGAGAAAGGCACAGCAAGATGCATGCATGCGAGAGGAGGGACCTTCCCCGAATGGGAGTACAGCGGTGTACAGAAGAGCAGGGACACCAAACTGTCAGGCAGCGGTGGCTCGGCTTCTTAGGATAAACCTTTTATTTTCTGTTGTTTGGCACTGGAAAAAGAAAAAAAAAAAGTCCAGTAAAACCCCAACTGTGGCAAGATGGGATCTGCCTCCTCAACTTACCGGCCCAAGTGTATTTATTTGGATATTGATGGAAGAATTCAAAAGGTACTTTTGCTGTTTTTCACCAAGTAGTGTGTCAGGACCCAGTGGCGGCTGCAAGCTGGCTGTGCTGCGCGACCCATTTCTGCAAGGCGAGCCAGCGCGCACTTGCATTCAGCTCCGCTGCGGCTTCAGATCTCTTTTTAAAAGGCGGCGTGGGGAGGGGGGACTCGGGGGGGTCTTGCGCGGCTTCTGCTTTGTGCATGAATTTTTATTTAAAGGGGAAGGGGAGAGCAGCAGGAGGAGAGTGCTCTGTGCTGCCGGTGCGCGGGGGCTGTGTGGGAATCCTGCCTTTAAGATTTCTCCCCAAGAGCACCATTTCGGTGTGTTTGCAAAGTTTTGCCTGCAGAGAGATGCTTCACCGGTTTTCACCCAGGCAGCGAGAACAAGAAAGCAGAGAGTGCCGAGTTATTTTGAGGTTGCCTACCAGGGTTTTAATGTTGGGCATTCTCCTATGGAGAAGTTCAATGGTAGGCAGGTGTTGGTTCGTTCTATACTGTGCTGTGCTGTGGTGTTGATGGGTCCCCACCTTCATGGAGTTGTTCAGAAATGTTGATAAACATTAATTGAAACTTTAGCTTATATTGTTCTTCCGTGTTTGCTTAACCGCTGCACGCAGCACAGGGGAAACTGCAGGAGAAACGTATTATGAATAGAATAAAGAGCTCATATGCTGTAGAGCAGATAGATAGCCCACTGCTTTTAAACAGAAAAAAAAATGCTATAGCATTTTTTGCAAGTAACTCTTCATGTTCTTTTTGTCAGCAATTCTTCAGCTGCAAACCAAGTGCCTTGTTTTATATAATATCAACTGAAAGCCAGTCAGATGCTCCAGAGCAAGGAAACCCTGACTTGCAAAATTCAAATATCCACCTCTTGTGTTCCTGCTCTAAATCTTCATTTTACCCAGTTTTGTGCTTTTTTCCGTTTTCCCTCTTTAAAAGTGAGAGAAAAGAAAGCCTTTCCTTTCCCTTTCATGCATTAATAACCATAGAAACAAGGTAGTGGAAGAGCTAATACTTACAACTGTGTCCTACAGTGCCATTGCCTCTAGTCCCCTTTGTGACCGCTTTGGAGACCTACCATGTTCCCCATGATGAGGCAAGTACTACGAGCACACAAGTGAATAAGTCTGTAATCAGAAACAAGACTTTGAAAAAAATTAAAATCCGTGCAGGGTTTCCCAGAGTAGAATACTCCTCTTCACCAGTCCTGGCGCTTCACCCAGAGGTGATCCCTCTGCTGCAGCGGGTTCCTCCGTACTGGCAGAGAGGAGCTCGCAGGCTTTGCTAAGCCAAAGGGGCTGCTTCTGTTTTGCCAGGATTTAAATGAGTTGGTCTCCTGACAGCCCCTAGAATCAATGCTTTCTCTGGCACCTTTACAGCTAAATATTAAAATGTTTTGGCATTTCAAACAAGGTTGTGAGCATTTCCATACATGTTATTAAATGATATTATCTGTCAGCCGTGCTGTTTAAAAAAAAAAAAAATCATTTCCCGGAATCAGTCTCTAGAGAGTGCTTCTGTCACTAAAAACACAGAAGAGGCACAATTGCATGAGCAAGCAAATGTGAACTCAGGCAGTCTTAAGTTTTTTGCTTGATGCATGTTATCTGTTTCTTTTGTCAAATGTGAAATTCCATCTGTGCAATGTTTGGAAGGATTCCTGCAGTAAAAATACCGAGTAAATGGGGTTCACTCAGGGGTAAGCAGGGCATATCACAGATTCTTGTGCCTCCTCAGTAACAACATCATTAGGGAAAAAAAAAGGCTAATCTTCCAAGGAATACAGTATTTGAGGCTTCTAAAGGGATTTTGTTAAATCAATGCTAAGCAGCTCCTTCTTAACCTAGTAATTAGGTACAAGCTTCATTAGAGCAGAATTCGTTGAGCTTGAAAGGACTTAGCTCCAAATTGCAACTGCCTCGATGAGTATGGCATTGTTATGTGGGCATACCACAATGGTGGTTGTAATAGCAATTCTTAACACATAATGTTATGCTTATGATTGTGGTCCAATTCTAAATTCACACCAGTGCAAACTCAGGGCATGCTGCTTACTTAGGGAGAAGTTATTTTCCATATTAGAGTAAAAGAAGGGACAATCCAAGCCTAGGAAATACCATACAACCCCCTCCTCCCCACCCCAGCGCACTACAGCTGGGTACTTGAAAATGCTTTACAGCATGAGTGCTGAATTAAGCTAAACAGATATGAGTGCTGTCAGATACAGAGACACGGAGGGTAGGGGAAAATATTTTGGCCAAGTAATTTGCTCAAATTGTTTGGGATGGAAGGGGCGTCATTGGCTTTGAAATCCTTCTCAGTGGCTGCCAAAATAAAGAAGGCAACATCAATTGGAGTTGAACGTAGAATGATGATTAAAGCAAGCATGCCTGAGAGGAAAGGATCAGATCCAGACCTCCTTTTCCCTCCCTCCCCATGCCACTCTGCCCAGACCACAAGGGCTCTGCTGCTGGTGGAGCAAGGGACAACTCACCCCTCTGTCCATTTCCTTGCAGACAAGCTGGAAGCGGAGTCTGCTCCACATTGCTCTTGCAGCCAGGCTCCCTTGCAGCTCCAGTGTCTGCAGAGCATGTAGTTTGCTACCTTTGCTCCCACACGCCTGGTCTGTGCTAAGCATGGTGCACCCAGTCCCAGTGTGATTATTACTCATGATGCATGCAAAGAGCATATCACTCTCTGGGATAATAATGCTGCTCCTTCAGCACAGCAAATACACGCCACAGTCTTTAAAAGAAGCAGCACCTGGCAATTGGGTTTATAGCCGTTCTGTGCTTGGGTCGCTGGAGGGTTTTTCCGGGTGTCAGGCAGCAGCTATCAGTGACTAACGTCCTCAGCAGAACAGCACGATCTCCCCTGTGGCCTCTCCCAAGGGGTCAGAGCTCAGGGCCCGTGAGGACATGTATCCTCACGTCAGGGAGCATTTCCACCTTGTCTCGGTCAAGAGCCAAGCAAGCTCCTCCTGCCCACATCCAAGCCATGTTGCTCCCAGCAGCAGGATTGAGCCCAGGGGAAAGGAGTGAACCTCAGCTGCGGATGGGAATGAGTGGGACAGATACACGGCTGCCAGCAGCTGCAAGCAAAGCGGGGGGCTTGGGCATCAGCCAGGAGAACACATGCAGCTGGGAATATCTGTGTTCTGCCAAAAACATAGGGCATCACCAGGCGGGTGGAGGTACCGCTGGCTGCAAGGCGTAGAGTGGTGGAGGAACATCCACATAGGACTGCTCCAGGGGGAAGACCAAAACCTCTGTATTATTACAGATGCTAGCTGAACTGCAGCTCTTAAGAGCTCATCTTCGAAGAGATCCATTTGTTCTTAAAGCTGATTTAAAACTAAAAAAAAAAAAAGAGAGAGAGAGTTACAAGGTAATGCACTTTCCATTTTCCTATTTGGGACCTAAATAAAGTGGATGTGCCTCTGTGGGGAATGAATACTGCTTATTTATTTATTTTTAAAAGATCTTGCCCAAAGAAGCACAGCAAGTCATAACCCGCTTGCCTGGTCTCAAAGCCTCTCACTACACTTTACACGCATATCCGTGGCTTAACACGCTTGTGCAACACGCTCGTGGCCCACAGCCTGTTTTGATGTCAGGCAAAAAGAACAGATGGTCATGAAAAAACAAACACACAAAAAAAGACCCGTGGCCTTGTTTCATATAGGAAGCAGCATATGGGGATTTCTCCTTGTTCCTGGAGTGCCACTAGATGGGGTCAAGCACCAAAACCCCAAAGTGTCCTGTGGAGAAGTAAAGTTTGCTCTGCAAAACCTGAGGAAGCCAAGAGCTCCAGATCTGCAATCTTATTTCCTTTGCAACAATATTAACCCTTTGGCTACTTTAAAAAAAAAATCTCTATTGAGTCTGTTTCAAAAATCCACCAACGCAGAACACTGATGCCTGTATATTTTCCACACAGAAATTACGGGGGAACATCAGAATTTCTTTTGACCTTTGAGATCAAAATTACCAGAGCAGAGCCAGCCAGTGACTGTGTTCCCAAGTGGGTGGCTTCATGGCTTGCATTTTCAAATGTCACGGTGTAGTGGCTTCACTTACAGAATTGTGAGGAGTTCCTCTGAGAAAATGCTTACTCTGAGATAGTTTCTGTTTCCAATGCCTAATCAACAGCATATTTGCAGCAAGGATGGAAAGTCATGAGGGTACAGAGCCTGAATTAACCAGAATAAAAAAAGAAATAAGGGACCACCGCCTTTGTCTAAGATTCAAGAAAATCATTCAGGCTGATTTTCTTCCTTTTGAGAAAGCAAGTAAAGAATTTTTGAGTCATTTTGTTGGTTTGCTGAGTCGTTCTGGATGCCAAAGAGAGAGATGACCTTCTTTCTTTAAAAAAAAAAAAAAACAATTTATTCAAGCCAGCCTTTCTTGGTCTCTGCTGTGCTGACCTGTAGAGCAGGACCCTGGGACACCCACTGCTCCTGTTCCTCTTGGCCTGAGGTCCTTGTTGAGCAGAACAGAGCCAAGATTATGTCTTGGTGCTATGGTTATTGCTCTCAAATGTCAGCCATTAGGTACAGTTTTGTCATGTGAGATTTTCTTTTTAATTAGAGCAACAGCGACTGTGGTATAAATGCCTAGGCTCTAGCAAACCCAACAGATTTTTCCAAAGCTCAACAGGCTATTTTTAACACACTAAACTGGATTCAGATTAAAGACAAAGCACAGGAGAAAAATAATGGCGTGATGATCAGTTCAAGGCCATTACATATTTTCGCACCCCTAAACACTGTACAGACAGTCCTAGTGACTCCCTTGGCTCAGCGGGGCCAAGCATGCTCCATGGTGCCATCCCGCAGCTGCCTGCTCCCTGGCTGTCTAGCCAGAGGATTTAGTTATTTAGGAAATTGCTTTCGGCTCCGGAGCGCCGGGGAGGCTGGGGTGTGCGGAGGCGAATTTCAAAAGCCGTCGGGACACGGGTAACGCGCGCCCTCAGGGTCCGCTCTGCGTGGCCAGGACTCGCAGATCCCTCCCACACACAGACAAGTCTATGCCAAAACCCTCTGTAGCACAGGGAGGCGTAAGCATGTTTTTGTGGGATCACGGCCATTTCTTTGCTAGCAGTGGATCACTGCAGGCAACAGAGCATGTAAGGTAGCACAGCCTGAGTCTGGCCAGTGGTCTTGGCTAACCTAGGTGTCCAGATTTTAGCTGGCATCGGTGAATTTAAGGCAGCTGGTAGATGTCCTTATTGTAATGGAGCAACAACTGAAGAGCAAGCGTTTTAAAACTTTGTCGTTTTACCGTCCCTGTACAATACTTCAACATTTTAAAGAACAAAAAAAAATGCTTTAAAAGAATTGGAAAGCGTAAGAGAAAACACTCCTATTGTGGCTTTTCTGTCCCTTCTCCATTGTTTCCCATCCTCCCTGATGAGGCCCATCAGGTCATCCAGGTGTGTTTGCATGATTCCCCCATAGCTCCTCCAGACCCCTTGCCCAGAAAGGCTTGTTTACTGGCATTTATCTTTCTGAGGTCACACGCCATCTATTACAGTTATTACAGCAACTGCTTAGAAACTGTCAGTGGAGCACTCTATCGCTGGTGTTACCTGAGGGTTCAGACAAGGAAACTTCAGCAGTTTATGCTATACTCACATGATCCGTAGTACAAACAAGACAAAGACATTTTGTTTCTATCACCTTTCTAGTTCACTTACATTTACAGCTGTAAATTGTATCCTCTGGCCTTTGACCGCGCCTGATTTCCCTAGTCTATTAACTAACATACATTCCTAATGCTCCTCTATTATCAAGCTGGTCATATAATCAGATCTCAAATTTGTGGGTATTTTTGAGACACACAGCCTGACTTCACTCACATTTAGTGAGGACACTTAATGTCAAAGCATCCCTATTATCCAGTTTACAAACAATTTCAGGTCTAATGCATTGCCATGCTAAAGGTTAATTGCACTTAATACTCCATTAACAGCAGCTATGTGCCCTTTTGATGTTAAGGGAAGTCAGAATACAGACATTTGAGATATTTGTCAAAGGTTGAAATACTTTTATGTCTGCTGCCAAAATTAAGAAACTTATTGTTCAGCTTCTCAAAATGAGTCTTGTTGGTTCCTGGTTATATGCTGCTATCATTAGTGCTAAAAGACCAAATGTTAGCAATATTGTAGTGTAGTCAACTGGTTGCACAAGATGCTTTAATATAACCTCTCCACCAGCCCCAACATCTCTAAAATGATGACATCCTTCCTTGCTCATAGTGACAAAGCCTCCAATATCTGCCACATTGTCCAACTCAACAGGTCCTGAGGATGGTCCTGGTGTTCACGTGTATCAGAATATCATAGACATTTTCTTTTTCCTGAGAGGATTTCTTTCCATATCTCTCTCTTCAGGAATATTATAAGAGATGTGAATTGTGCCTTATTGTATATCCATGTACCTTGTGATCCTGATATGTCATCTGGCTTGCTCTGCCTCCTGTCTCTCATTTCAGGGGAAAGTACCTTACTAGAAAACTGATGGGAGTCATCCCACTGAACTATAGTCATCTTAAAGTCAGTGATGACTAGCCCAAGCTAGTCATGCAGGTTCCCCCATAGTCAGTGGGGAGGTGGGTGGTGTCTCTAGAGAATGATTCATCCCACTGTAAACCAGTGTTTAGAGATGTGTGGACTGATCTGTTGTTTGGAAGTGGTCCTCTGTCTCTACCAGCAATGGAGGGAGTCTAGCAGAGCAAGGTGCACAAGAAAACTAACGTCTAGGTATCTAAAACTGCGTCAGAGGAATCCGTGCATTTGTTATAGGTGCATGACCCATGCATTTGTTATAGGTGTCATGCTGAAATGAATGCTGTCAAGCTGCTGCTTGAAGGTAAGTGTGAACCGGCAAGACTGCAGAGCTCTAACTAGAGATAGTAAGAATCCCTCTTAACCATATCCCTCTTTCTCTGTCAGGGGGACATCTAAAAGCTTAGGGTTGCTATTATTTTTGTTCAGATTCTTAGATCAGGGCTCTCTCTTTCCCATACACCCACCTGCACAAATATACACATGCTCTTCTTTTCTGTTCCTCTCTCTGTGAAGCTGCATCAAACTGCATCAAACAGATGGGAGATCTGGTGTACTATTTTTAATACTGTCTAACATTTGAAGCTGAGAAAAAAAAAAAGAAAAAAAAAGAGTGGTTTTCCAAATATCAGCTGTTAATTAGTGTGAGAAATAAAGAAGAATACATAGATGTTTTGGATATGGCTGGGATCATGCTATAATACTTGTATCTGAAATTCAAAGGATGAGAAATCTAAGAGAGGTTTAGACATGGGGTTTTAAGTATGGCCTCTTTTGTATTTTAGGAACTATGACTGATAAAGTAGATACTTTTTTTGCTATTTTCCCAGGAAGACCTTTTTGATTACAAATTAAGAAAAAAATGAGTTCTATTTCTATAGAGCGACATCAAAAAGCTACTCAACCTGCTTCATTTTGATGTGGACAACAAAGTCTGCTGAAAAGAAAGAGCAAATCACAATAAAAACTTTCCTGTCAGCATTCTGCTAAAGCAGTTCAAAATTCCTCCATGAAACTGCTGTTACAGAGCAGCAACAAAGTCCATACAAGATATGCAACCAAGTTTGAGAGCTCTTTTTCTGTCACAATATCCTTCCACCTCGTTAGCTAAATCTTATCTTTTAGATAGTTTTAACCCCACACTTTCAGCTCTCATTCTTAACTGTTTGCTGTGCCGAGTGAGGAAAACATCACCTAGTGCTAGAACACCTGAATAGAGCAGGTTGAGACTAGCAGAAAGAAGTAGGACTGGAAACTGAGGACAGACTGGTTTTGAAAATATTCTTCCATTACTCATTTAGGAATTCTGCTATGGTTAAAAAAAAAATCAATTGCTAGTTAAATGTGTGAACTGGATGAACAGACAGGGAAATGGATTGAGAACTGGCTGGATAGCAGAGCTAAGAGGGTTGTGATAAATGGGGACAAGTCTAGTTGGAGGCCTGTGACCAGTGGTGTCCTGCAGTGTACTGGGCCCAGTGCTGTTCAACTTGTTCATCAATGACTTGGAGGAGGCCATACCAAATGTGGGATACCAAACTGGGTGAAGTGGCCAACACTCCAGAGGGCTGTGCTGCCATTCAGAGGGACCTGGACAAGTTGCAGAGTTGGGCAGAGAGGAACTTCATGAGGTTCAACAAGGATGAGTGTGGGGTCCTGCATCTGGGGAGGAATAACCCCAGACACCAGGACAGATTAGGGGTTGTCCTGCTGGAAAGCAGCTCCGCAGGCAGGGATTTGGGAGTCCTGGTGGACAACAAGTTAACCATGAGGCAGCAACGTGCCCTCGTGGCCAAGAAGACCAATGGGATCCTGGTGCATCAGGAGGAGCGTTGCCAGCAGGTCGAAGGAGGGGATCTTGCCTCTCTCCTCAGCTCTGGTGAGGCCGTACCTGGAATATTGGGTGCAGTGCTGGACTCTCCAGTACAAGAAGGACATGGAACTTCTAGAGAGGGTCCAGCGTAGAACCATGAAGATCATTAAAGGACTGGAGCCTCTCTCTTATGAGGAAAGATTAAGTGGGCTGGCCCTGTTTAGCCTAGAGAAGAGAAGATTGAGAGGAGATCTAATCAACATGTACAAATATATGAGGGGAGAAAATAAGGAGGATGGGGCCAAACTCTTCTCGGTGGTGGCCAATGACAGAACAAGGGATAATAGGTACAAGTTGAAACACAGGAAGTTCCATCTGCATGCAAGGAAGAACTTCTTTCCTGTGAGGGTGAGAGAGCCCTGGAACAGGCTGTCCAGAGGGGTTGTGGAGTCTCCTTCTCTGGGGATCTTCCAAACCCACTGTTATGCCACCCTCTGCCATGTGCTCTAAGTGTCCCTGCTTGAGCAGTGGGGTTGGACTAGATGATTTCAAGAGGTGCCTTCCAACCTTAATCATTCTGTGATTCTATGATTAAATGTTTGGAAGAAAACCTAATTACCAACAAAAGATCAGAACACGATAACATTCTGTACAGGGTTTGCAGTTTACAAAGAGGATTAGCTGTTCTGAGGATCAAATATAGAACAGAAATTGGATTTGTAGGCCGTCTTTTTTACCCATTGTATCCAAAAGTGAAGAATAATGTGATTAGTTGTAAACTGGTAGGTTGCAGGGTGTGTGCTCTACACACTTAGTCGCTTACTATTAGCTCCAGAATAGTCCTTTAATATTAAACTGGTTTTCTGATTGTGGAAAATGGCGATAGCACCACAAATCTCTACTCTTTCTAAAAAAGGGTCTTGAAATCTTTGTCCCCACCACAGGTGGGTACCATGGATTAAGTGAGGAGGAAGACATTTCAAACAGTGCAGAAGTGTTCCCAGAAAAGTAAGCAACCCCCAGTTTCAGTACCACAGATGTGAGCTCTGGGCCAGGAAACAGACATCCCTACTGAGTCATGCTGTCCTACTTCACAGTCACTGCATGCTTCATCAAAATATTATTTCCAGTCCAAAAAATCTCAGTTATTATTCATTCTGGGTTTTTTTTTCCCCCTTCATGTTACTCTCCAAGGCAGACAGACAGCATTGCATAGTCAATCAAATGGCTACTTCTCAGTTTTGATGGAGACTTACTAAAACTTTCAAGCTAAGCATTCAGGAGGGACTAGCCTTCTTGTCATTTTTCTAAATGTGGTAGAAGCTTTACTAGTAAGGGGAAACAAGGGCCAAAATATTAAATATTAATGCTCAAACAGGGGAAATAAATTGCACATTCTGCATCATCGAAGAAGAATATGTTCTTTTCCTCCTGTCACAAATCTAAGTGACATGCAATTAGTAGGATTTATGTCTGGTTGATCATCCTCTTGGCAAACCTGAAGATCCTCCCTCATCATTCACCTGCAAACTGAAGCAGGGGCCTCTGTCTCCGTTTCTAATGTGGTCTGTCTCCTCTGCGACTCTATTCTTATATGATTTGGGCTCTACCTTTCCTACAGAAATGACACTGGTGACTGAACACCTTGTGTTGGCCCATCCTGCAGGACACATACCTCCAAGCAACACTAGAGTCCCTGTGTCCAGGTTTTCCTTGTATGAGGAGTGTCAGGAACTACATTCCTGGCTTCTTCAGGCTGCACTGGCTTGTGTCAAACTATTCATCTTTTGGTTGCATGTTATGCAAAAAACTTCTCTGTGCCCTTCACATGAGTGGTCTTAGCCCACCGTCACACTTCTATAAGCAATTGATGTCTCATATATTTGGTTACACTCTGTAGCAAGGTCTCAGTCCTGCTCTAAACACTGATCTTTTCTAGCTTGTGCGTGAATGCAGGGGATGAGACACTGCAAGACATGTCTTGGTACTGGCTTGCCACCCTGGGATAGAAAGAGAGGGCCCAAGCAAGAAGATGACTGTGGTTAGAAGCAGCTGAGGCAGGTCTGAAGGGCCTGTGTGCAGTTCTGTGTGCTGACTGGTGAGTTTGGAGCAGGACCACAAATTCTGAGTGCCAGAAAAATGTCATCGTGCAAACCTGACCTAAACAGCAATGGCTTCAGGGCACCTGCCCAAGGAAGGACACCTTCATGAGACTGGGTAAGATGCTTGCTTCACCTCCCAGTAGGACTACACAGAGAAGAGGACAGAATAGGAACAGTTTCATCACATGGAAGTTGGCTGTTCTCAACACTGCTGGTTAACCACCCTCCCTGGTCATGGGAGAAACCACATGTCCCATCTGGGTTAAGTATGACTGCGGGCCAAATGTCACTAAATTTGCTTCATGGTGCTAATGTCCCTGAAATGATAATGGACTTTCAGCAAATAGGATTTCTATACTGTTCTGGAACCGTCAATAGAACACAGTATGAAGGCTGTCCTCTCCCTTCTCCAAAATACATTCCAACTGAAGTCATCCGCACAGCTGACATTGACTTTATTGGGAACATAAACCTGCAGGCAATAACAGGAACAATTGCATATTGCTGGAAAATGTTTGAGGTTGTTTGCTTTGTTTTAAACTGAAGGAAGTTGGTCAGCAGGTTGCAAAAGAGAACTTCAGTAACATATGCTCTTTAATTAAAGAAGAACAGCGGAGGATAACCATTTTCATCCTGAGATGAGTATCAAAATACAGCAGATGATTCACAAATCCACTTCTAGCAAAATTCAGTAAAAATGTCAAGTTTGGGAAAGCTAAAAAGCATGTACAGAGGTAGCTCACAATCACAAAATAATATCTACATTCTTTGTTTTGCTTCCCACACTTAAACTATTACATGAAATAGAAGGAAGCATTAAAATTCAACTTTAATGCATCGAAAGCTCCTACTGCTTTCTATGAGTCAGGCTGACTTTCTAACCTTTAATCCTTTTTTAAAGTTATTTTTAATCTTTCCCTCTCTCATCTGTCCTGATCAATAATAATTGATTTCCAGAAAAAGAAATCTGACTACCTGAAATAACACTCCCAGCACATCACAGCCTTTTCCTTGTGTTCAGCCACAATTAACATCATCTGCTCAATTATTGCATGTATCAGTCGTTGGCACAAAAACAGCCTTCCAATGTTCTGCCAGCCAATTTTAGCAGCTATCACTCCAACAGACTGCTCTGTTCTGGAAGAAGCAAGGTTTCAGTCCTATCTGAACTTGATTAACTATGCTTTATTGCTCTGATTGCCACTGATCTTAATAAACAAGGGTGAATCATTGTGGTGATTATCAGAACAGCCTTTTGGGACACACCAGTCTTTAATCCCACCCATTTCCCAAGTTAAAGCTATTAACTATCTCAACAATCATCTGCCTTGAGTTTTTATAACCTGAATATATTATCTAGTATAATTTTATCTAGGTTGGAAAAAAGGGAAGATAGTTATAAACTTATGTATCAGTCATAACCTTCTCTTGAGGTCAGAAATGTGTTCTTCTAGGCCACAAAAACCATAGCACACACTTAAAGAATAAAAGGATTTTTTTATCTACCTGTGAAAACAAAGATCTGAACTATCGCTTTAGCATCAAAACTGAAAAAGCTTGTGCCTTGTATTTAGCAGAGCACACCTCATTCTTGATAGGACTGACCAGAATGGCCAGATCTTACTGTTTTGTCAGGACTCTGACAACTCTGACAATATTTTAGAAGGAAAGACTTTGAGGATCATTGCAAAAGTCATGATTATATCAGTTTCCACCTAGACTGTGGATTGCTTAGGCTACATATCTAGGGCATGGAGCTGGGCTTTGAGGGCAGACTAGGGATGTCTGGGCAAGAAGGCTGGGGTGGGTATGATGAATTGAAGCACTGCCGAGACAAGAAGACAGGGTGTAGAAAAGCCAATCCTGGAATAGCAGCATGGAGACAGGTTTCAACCAGAGGAGAGAGGCAGATCACTTGTCCTTGTTGTATCACAGCCTCTCCAGAGGCTGGTGCAGTCTCTCATGGCCTCTACCATGGTCTGCCAGGGCACAACAACCTACTGCTGATCTCTGCCTGCTCTGGCAGCTGAGGTTTGAGTAGGGCATCCCACAGCCCTCAGTGCTGCCAGAAATAGAGGATTGGGGTCCAGGCCAGCTAAGGGACTTCTGTTGGTTTCTAAATGATGTCTTGGAAGCGACACATGAGGACTATGTTCCCGCAGCATTATTATGACCTAGAAATCAAAGGTTAAGTCTGCCAGAGTGAAGCTCCAGCATTAAATAACCCGCACTCTCCTGGCATGAATGCACTTGGAAAGGGTCTTTAATTACATGATGCTGGGTTATTCTTCCAGCATGGTCCTTGCCTCACTGAATGCAGAGACACCGCTCAGCTAAGTCAGTCAGGGAACTGAGGCAGCAGCACTGGCTGTCTGGAGACCCTGCCTCCTCCTTTCAGGCTTTGTCACGGAGGTGGCAGGAGACTGCGGTGCCGCCAGTGAGGCTCTGTGAGCAGAGTAGCTGAACACCGTTCTTGAGAACTGGCTTCTCTCACAGAGACTGCCCCAGAATTCAGAACTGACATGAGGCAAGTCAGCGAAAATAAGCTGTTCAAAGGCAGTCCCCGGTGACACATTCTTCATTTTCTGGGTCACCAGTTTTGAGTCTGATCCACAGACAAGCTGAGAACTCACGCCTGCAGTGAAAAGCAATGGAAATTATGCCTGCAAATATCAGATATGAAGAATCATTATGCAGTTTGGAATACAGTGTTTCCAAGTAGGCACCTGCAAGGAGAGGAGACTTTTTAATTTCATCAACCTGTGCCTCAGTTATCATCCACAAAACATCACTTTCTTACCGCCCCATGGGTTTTATTATAGATGAGTTAATGGGTTTCTGTGAGTCTCTCTGATCTATTTTATCCTGAACTTTAAGGTTCTATGATTATATATGTTTTATTTTTATTTTTTCTGGGGGCTGCAAGGGAGCTGAGGTCTGCAATTTCCCAGGGAAACCACTGCTCCAAACCACAGCCTCCCCCATTCTGCCATGACAAATTGGCCTCTGTAGCCTGCGGCCACACCATTGACTTGCGCAACTTCCAAACAAATAAGACCCACTGTTCTCTATTGTTTTTGGCTTGGAGGAGATGAGCCAGACACAACTACAGTGAGGCATTTTATTTCCACAGCAGTTTCAAAACCTCTGCCATAATCAGTAAACTATACTCAGACAGGCTCTCTGGCCACCAAGAACAACCCTGAAGAGTTTCTCAATCAGTGAGAACCATCAGCATGTATCCTGAAGGAAGCAGGAGTCTGGGAGAAATCATACCATGGGATTGTGTCACTAAAGGCTGTTTCCCAAAGAGATCAAGTTAAAGTTGCATTCGCAGACTTAATGGTGGCCTTTCCAAACCTACAGGTGCTTGCCTTTCCAGCTCGAACTGTGCTCTCAACTCACGGATTGCCTGGTATGCATGGGAGAGCAGGTGTACAGAGTAAGAATAGGATGAAGAAGGTGACAAATTTCAGAATTCAAGGTCCAAATTCTGTCCATACATCAGGAACAACGCAGTCCATTAGGCTGCAGGGAATTTGGCACAAGTGTAAGCAAAAAAAAAATGTTCTGTTCAAAACCGGCTTAAGCTGGTGTAATCCATATAGCAGTGTCCTTTCATACCATCCAAGGACCGTCCTAAATCCATGTTGTTTTCTTCCTAAATCTGAGTTGCTCCTTTCTGAAATTTGTGGTTGTTATCATCCTGCAGCTCTACAGTATTACAAGATACCTTTTGCTGTCAACTCACATACATTATTGCTCCACTTCTGAACAGCACAATTAGGTCTCCAGAGCCTTCTTTCTTTATCTAAAAGCACAGGTATTAAAGCAGAAGTAGAGAAATATTCCAGCTCACAGCCAAATCAGATAATTGAAATAATAAGATGATCCTTAAAATTAGCCCAGTTCACACCTGAATAGAACTCATATCTCACTGGGAACTAACTGTCCTTTCTCTCCTTTGTCTTCATTTTTCCCCTGCTGCTGTTCATTTTGGAAGGTGATCTTTAGTAAATACTGTAACTCCAAAGATATTATGGATCTCTTCTGCATCGCAACGGGATTACCAAGGTAGGTCTCTCTTTTCATTTGTGACATTCATTTCACTTTTGTTCCTTTACTTTTAGGGACAATCCAGAAACAAGCCCAAAATGATCTATTCAGGTTTTGCTCTCATTCCAATTTGGTGGAAGAAGAAATTGGGGCAACATAGCATCAATCGAAAAAGTGCATGAGGCACTCACAGGGATATAGTCACCTCTATGCTGAGTACACTGAAAAGAGCAAAATGGGATGGAATGGGATGGGATGGGATGGAGTAGGATGGGATGGGATGGGATGGGAAGGGGTGGAATGGAATGGAATGGAATGAAATGGAATGGAATAGAATAGAATCACAGTCTGCCATTAAGTGACAAGCTTTATATTTAGACAAACGACAATCTAATCATAGATATTCAAACACACGGGATATTCAAACACAACAAATTCTATATTCATAGAAAACAAATATTCCAAATCCATTGGCTGAGACACATCTTTTCCAATTTATGTTATCCTGTAAATTTGATGCATCTCTCCTGCTCAGATTTCTAGAAGAGTTTATTTCCTCCATGCAGACAGTATCCTCCAACTTAAACCAGTGTTCCCAGAGGAATACTGGGTTGGATGTAGTTGTGTGATAAGATGGGGAGCAAAGGGCCTGAAAGAGCCCTTTGGTACAGTCACTTCTACACTATCTGTCCAGGACAGTAGCACAGGGGAAAGACAGTCCTTTAACCAGGTCACAAATCCACACCTAGAAAAGGATAGTTGTTGCCTGTCTATGGGTCTTGAGCAGCACAGGCCAAGTGCACAACAGCAAGCAATAAGCCATAGCCTTTACCTTTGTATATACAGATTTACAGCACAAAAATGCACACGAAAAATAGGCCAAGTTTTGCATCATAGATTATTGCATGACTCTATTTCTGGGTGTTGAAGTAAAAATTGGACCATATTGACTCAGAATGTGCGTAAGTCACTGGACAGAATTAACGCCCTGCTCAAGCTTGCTATTTCCTTCCATTTGACATTAGAGAAGTTGATAACTCTCATTTGCCTATGATGTCAAATATTTCTACTCCATCATCCAGGCAAATGTGGGGGCATTCATGATCACTCTATATTTGATGTTTCATTTTCAGGAGAGACTTCTGAAGAACTGTACATGTTAGGTTCCTGGAGAACACCAGGGTTTACATCCAAGCTTATGAGATCACACTTAGCCCTGGATAATGAAAAAAAAAGGGCCCTTATTTAGAGAGACTTTTGTTTTGTTTGCTTCTGTAATACAATATGTTCTCCAGACAATTTCAAGATATTCATAGCCCTGATAATCATTTCTGCAATGTAAGTTAGTATATAACTGCCTAGTCAATATGTCATTGTACGCAGCTCCTTCATAGAAGTCATTAGCTGGTGATTCAACAGAATACATAAACCAGCAGAGAGCAAAGTTTGCTGCTATATCAGAGATGATCACATTTAATATTTTGTCAGAAACATTTATGGTAATTGAAAGGGATGAAACATCAAGCTTAGTCTGTCCTGTGTGTTGACTCCTCTGGCTTAACAGGTATGAGACAGGGCAGGGCCAGAATGGGAGTGCTGCATGAGAGAAAATGGCCATGTACCATAAGTAGCAGTACAAAATCTCAGCCAACATTTCTAGGTCAAATAAACCTCTTTGAAACTTTTCAGGAACACAACCATCTCCCTTTTGACAGTGGACAATTGCATGGTATCCATTGATCCAACAATGCCCACAAACTCAGAGAGGTAAGCCTTGCTCAATGCTGCTCTTGGAAAAACAAAGTCAAGTCCAAGGGA
>NW_010577777.1:75602-93749 GCF_000705375.1 Tinamus guttatus
GGAATTGCATCCTGGCTTATAACACTAATGTCTCCTGGTTTTGAAGATTTTTCCCTTGTTATTAAAGTAGGAGTAATTGTCTGAGGAAAAATGCTGCATTTAAGTATGTAATGTAGAACATCTGCTCCCTCCCCACTCTGCTTGCTGTCAAGTCTCCCGACTCCTTTGTTCGCTCCTTTACAGCTCTGTTAGAACTTAACCATTACATTTGCAAAGACAAAGTCTTTTATGAGTTCAAGACTCTGCCATGCTGACCCCTTCTGTCTCCTCTTTCTCTTTTGTTCCTGAGTTCCTGTTGTTCGTTCAGTCTTGCCATTTTATTTTCACTCTGAATATTTGCAGTGATGACTTTTGCTGCTACTTATTCCATTGCATATTTCAGTGATGGAATATGGTGTATTTGGCATATATGGAATGGAGCATGGCATACAACTACCGTTATTATTTTTGCTGGCACCATCCGTAGGAGCTTCAGAAGTAGCAGGGACCTATTGTGCACAGTGCTGTGCAAACATCAAAGCAAGAAATGGTCCCCTCCACTGGCACTTCCTTTTGGCCTGCAACAATTACGTCACCATCTCAGCCTCCAAGCTATCAAGACTTGCCAAAGAGGAGGCTGCTTTGCTGTGCTTGTGCTGTGACTACACAGTACAATCAAGATCTCTTTGTGCCCTTGTTCAGTAGTAAAATGGAGGGTTATGTGTTTGCTACAAGTGCCTGCTTCATATTTCAATGGACACGTTTTGAGTAGGCTTAGAATATATTCAAATACTTCTTCCTACTTCTCAGGGAGTAGAAATGTGAAATGTAAAATGCTTTCTTGGTGTTATTAATTTAATCCCTCTCTGACTTTTCCAGGTCTCCATACAAAGTAATACCTGTTGCCACTGGGCAACTCTCAGGTAAAATGGGTTTTTTTTAAACTGCATTTGCTGCAACTGAATTTGTAATCATTTTACATTCATCATAAATCTTTTTTTACATGGAAATTATGTGGCAATCGGGCAAGAAAGAAAGATGAGTCACTAGTGGTTGTAGCTACAGCAGAATAAAAAATACTTGATCAAAATATTCTATAAGGAAATATGTTTGTCTCCCTGTTTCAAAGTATTTGAAGGTGATGTGGAATGGCTGGGATCCAAGTCTTTCAAAGTGCTTTGTTCTGGTCTGAGTCAGCACCCAGGGGTGCCTTGGAAAAAGACTCACAGCAAGCAGTGGTTCTGTTGAGCCAACACAGACCCCTTTTGAAAGTCTGTTCTGCAATGTTTTGCTAAACCTGTTCTTCTTTAAGAAAACCTCTACTCAAACCTGAATGCAGTATGTAAACCCTAGGTATTTCAAAATGACTGAGGAAAGAGCATGATTTCTGCTGTGGATATGGCAGCTTTTAGCATAATTAATATTTTAAAATACCTGACAAGATTAAAGAAGTTCTGAATGAAAGACAACATCTGTAACACATTCCCATTATTGTTGTCCTCCACTGGGAGGACTACAGTGGCATTTCCATAGGACTTTTTTGCATTCAAGTATTGTGCTCAAGGCAGTAGTACTTAGATTTTTGAACTCGAGCCTTTGCTTGCGGCAATTCTTGTAAAGCCTCTGGCTCTTCGTACATCATCTCTGCAACTATGATAACTCTGTGCTTGCTTCAAGGCAGCCTGAACAACAGCCCAGGCCTGTGCATTGTAAAGATATAGGGAGAAGCTGGGTGCTTGGGCAGCATGTCTTAGGAGGGTGTCAGGGACAGTAAGAGGGCAGGAGACATCGTCTGGGGATGCAGCTTGGACAGGTGGGACACCAGGAGCAGAGGTTAAGATTCTCTTAGAAAGGCAGAGTTTCTAGAAAGAAAAGGAGGGAACATCTGGACATAGAAAACATGGTTGAAGGAAATGGGTAAGGTTCTGGGAAGCAGGCAAGACAGTTTTGCTTTTTTTTTTTTTTTTGCTTAGGCTCTGCAAGAAAACATGCTGTCTGGTACCACTTTGGTATACTTTTGAGGAGGAGGCATGGAAAATCAAGGCTGTTCTCCAAGTTACCAGCTGCCACTCAGGCAGAAACCTCCATAAGAACAGGACAGCAATGTAGAAGGGTGTCTGGGGGGATCAGACAGACAAAAACAGAGAGCTCATGCATGTGGAGAGCAAATGGAATAAAAGGAGAGCAAAACAACAACACAGATAGAAGAAATCCTTTATCACAGTAAAGGATTGTTACAAGCTGCAAACATCCCACATCCGTGCTTACTGCTTGTTGCCACAGGGAGGTACTCCAAGCTGAGGGCCGCACGTGACTGCTAAGGGGAAGGAAGTTGTCTTCTAAATTATTTCCTCATTCAAATGAGCTCTGCTGGAACAGCCTGGCGCTTCTAGGAGTATACTGCCTGCATTATCGGATTCGAGCAAGTGGGCTGTTAATAGGAGCAGCATATTTGCATTCTGCACAGTGTTTGTAGTCAGTGCTCACCGGACCCAAGATACAGAGAAAGCCACTTCCTGGCCAGTGAATTCCCCAGCTGGGACTCCACTGGGGAATCCCATGCCATTATATCAGATGGGAATCTGATGCAAGGGCTTTCAAGGAAAGCTGACTTTCTTTTACATGAACCTGACCTTATATTTTTGTAAGAACACATATGACTTTTCACACTTTCCCAGGGCCCTCGTTTTTCACTCCAGCTGACAGCACATGGCTCTGCTCTGTGCAGAATGCAGTCCACTATGTCAACAAGGTCTCTGCTTCCTCCCTGCAATTTATAAAATAGAGTTTTCCAAAGATCTGAGCTCAAAAGGACAAGAAAAGTTCTGGTGGTAGGTTGCCAAAGCATAAGGCAAAGTCTGCTATGGAAAGAGGAGGTAAGTTGAGCTGTGCAATGGAACTAATGTTCCTTGGTATCTGTTTCTCTTTTACATGGCTTGCCATTAATCTTAAACATTCCTGACATTTTGCTGAGAGTAGGGAGAATGAACAGAGTTGGAAATTGTTCTTCTTCATTAAAACTAAAAAAAAAAAAAAGTCTTCTAGTCTTCACGTCTTAAACAAATCTGCCTCCGTGATTCTGCTTTCCAAGGCAACTTGTCCAAACACATGCCAAAAAAGAGTCACCACGATATTCACAACAGCTGGAGCAAATGCACTTCAGCAGTCTCCCAGGCAGCTGGAAAAGAGCAAGGCAGGCTGTAGTGGAACTAACATTGCTAAAGGTAAGGTAGGAAAGCACGATCTTTTGGGGAGGAAAATCTAAGCAGTGGCTTTTATCCAATAAAGGAGATATTCACAGGAGTCCTGCTAAGAAACTTTCTCATTTCCTGCCCGTTCCAAGGCATGGGAGACAGATGGGAATTAAGATTATTATTCTAGGGAGTGCCCAGCGTGGTATCAGCGCTGGGTCAGACGCCCACAACGCAAAGACGGGGATGGGGGTCATGCTGGCGCGCGCTGAGCTGGAGTCAGCCCGCGGGACCATGGCAGCACAAGCTGTCCCTCCTCCTGCCGCCTCAGGAAGAAGGGGCACAGCTATGCGGGCAGCGTACCAAACCCCTCCTGCTGGAGCAGGAGGCTCTCCCGGGCACCTGCCTGCTATATTCCCAGTGCCTTCGCAGGGACACCTGTTGGCACCTGCTTTCTGGTCGACCCAGAGGCAAAATGGGTTTGCAGCATTGGAGGGGCCTCCGCTGAGGAGAGGGTGGCCGTCAACAGTGGGGTTGCTGCAGGCTGGAGCTAGGGTCCCGTGCCAAGGTGTGCACACAGCAGCTGCCTGCGCTGCGCACAGAGGCATTCCCTTATCCCATAGGGAATCACTGCGGAAAAGGCAAAAGAAACACTAAGGAATTGAGGAAAAAGGTAACAGTGTGCACCTCGGGCATCAGCCCTGCACGGAGGGACATGAGAGGCGCAGGACAATTAGGAAGGGGGTAAAAGGACGCCCACCTTCCCTGTTTGGCAAAGGGGGAACGTGCCAGACTGAATGACGCCAGCACAACTGCTTGTTTTCTTGGAAAACAGGGGTTACTGGAGGTGTCCCCTCTCACGAGGAACAGGGGCAAAAGAAATGGATCTTTGTCTCTTTAAGATGAGGAGTACTGCCACTCTTAGTCATATATCTTTACTGCACCCTAGGGTTATAAAAACATACATCTTCGTTTTTAAAGTCTTTTATTACATCTATAAACATCAGATTGCAGCTGACTGTTCCTGGGATTAGAATGTCCTAGTACTCCAGGCGGGTTTTGACAGGGGGAGGGAGTGAAAGTAAGATTTTTTTTTCCTTTTTTTTTTTCTTACTGGAACAGTGTTTATAGGGAACTTGTCAGTCTCTCGCATGCTACAGCCGCTGTCAGAGCGCCGAGCAGCCAGAGTGAGGTGAGGGGACACAGGTTCCTGTGTCCGCCCTCGCTGCTGGAGCCGGGGGACAGCCCAGGGGACGCGGACGGTAAGCAACCCCACTCCGCTTTGCGCAGGGACCCTGCCTGCTTTGCTTCGGCCCTTGGATTTTCAGTTTTCGTGGGGAGCGGTTTTGGGGGAGGAAACTGAGAAATGAGCCTCTGTAATCAGAACTGATCTCATCCTGGGCTCTGCTGGCCGCTCCGCTGGGAGCCGGATGGCACCAGGAAAGAGCGAATGAGGTCTGAGGTGCACGGAAAAGCGAGCGCCAAATCATTTTGAACAGAAAAGCGAATTTCTTGACATGTGTTTCTGACATCTCTAACACGTGAGGAACTGCAGGTCCTTTCAATGGGTACGCAGATGATTTTTTAGAAATCTGTTGTGAATGCTGGGCTGTATTTCGGTCTGATGTGTTTTGCCCGAGTGATTGCACCTGGGAGGAAATTTGTCCCTGTGGACACACACAAGAAGTTCCTGCAGAGATGTCAGTCGAGCATTTCTGTTTAGGGTGAATGGGGCTGTCCTCTAGTCTGGGGGTGCATATGAAGGCATGCAAACGTTCCTGCTTCTCAGCCAGGAACCCAGACCCAGCGAGCAGACAGGGAACCACAGCAGTGAAGCGCAGGTCCAGTGTACAAGTGCAAGGGAAATGGGACCAGTGGCAATACAGCAGCCCAGGGCTCAGCAAACGCGGCTTCTTTTTCTTCTGCCTGTGAGAATGCAGTGCGGACATATACAGAAAGAACCGAAAACTTGTATGGTGCTTCTTATTCCTTCTTAAAATATATTGTCCCTTACAAACTGGGGTCCTAGGGCCTCACTAAGCTGACTTTCTTGAGCCAGTTATAAGTGCCACAGTGCTCAAGTTGGCAGCAGGAGGCAGCGAGCTGAGTTCCCAGGGCTGCTGACACCACAGCACCTCAGCTGGCATCAGCAATGATGGGATCTTTTAACCAGAGCTACCTCCTGCAGGCTCCTTCTGTTTTCAAGGGAAAAGGGTTTGGGAAATGTGTGCTACAAATGTCCTGGTGGGACCATACCAGGGACTCGGCAGGGTGGACTTCATCCTGCAAGGATGGGCAATTTGGCATCTGGCATTTGCATGGAGCTTATGCGTAGCTATATGATCTTCTCAAATTTGCACTACAAAAGCAGTCTCCAGTGTATTGTCACAGTGTAAATCATAAAGGTAAGCTGTGTTTTCTTCCATTTGTAAGTGCTGCTGTGTTGTTCCTGGGTTCTTTGGTGCTGAACAGCATAATTACCAATTTACGATTCTGTTTCTGATTATATGAAGGGAGTCCTGGTGAGCTGCAGGCCAGGCACTGAGTCAAACCTTCCAAAAGAGAGTGACGCTTCTGGTGTCCCACTTGGGAAATATGAAAGGAGTCTCCTTTTCAGAGAGCAACGCCTTTATAAATAATAGAATAAGATGTCTTTCCGAGATCCAGCACCTCTGAAAATCTTTCAGAAAGTCGTGACTGTAATCGGCAGAGACAGAGCGGTAGGGAGATAATCAAAGAAACTAGCAGCTACGTGGAAAGAGGAATCAGAGACTAGTCTGCATTCCCAAATGGTGCCACTGTTCAAAGGACCAGGGTGACTTTTTAGCTACATGTTTCCTCATCAGAGTTGGCAGTCTGCAGATATAAGTTTGCAGGAGAGCGGGACGTACCCTCTTCTCTATATTGTTTTCTGTTATTTCTTCCTTTTGCTTTTTTAGAGAAAGAAGAATTGCTTCAGAATTTATTGGGACAAATTGCAGAGCAATTCTCAAGGTAAGCAACTGAACAGCATTATTATCAATTTAAACTTCCATTTCTTTTATTAGGCTGAAGTGAGCTATTCAAAGGGATTCTTAAGATCTTCAAATCCCACTCTTCCTGCCAAATTCAAGCCTGGTACACATGTGTCTCCCTCTAAAATCAGTACAGCAGCTTAAACTAGAAGTGATTTGGGCATATCTTTGATCTAAAGAGGATATCATGTATGAAATATAAATGTTTGTATTGTATTTCTGTCTTCTTAGGAAGCAAAAGAAATGCTTCTTCACAGAGCATTAAAATCATCATGTTTGTGTTGTGTTTTTTTTTCCGTTATCACACAAATATGCCTCTCCTCAAATAGGGTTTCTGAAGTCTGTATTGCTGCTTATTTTATTCCAGCTGCTCTGAATGAGATCTCTTCCACTCTACTTCAGCAATCACCATTAAAATTCAAAAGGAGGAGAGCTTCAGAGGTGTAAAAATACCAAGATGGTCCTGTTAGATGAAGCATTTTCAAGTCAATTTTGCTTCCCAAGGGAATACAATAACAAGTTGCTGCTGAGAGAGTGGGTATTGAAGTGTTTCAGGGCCACGGTGAATGCAACAAAATCATTTGGTTTTAATTTTCTGAAAATCCCTTGAACCCATGTGTATTTTCCACCAAAAGTTTTACATTTCTGTGGCAAATTTTGTTTGCCTTATGGCAATCATAGACAGAGTAATCCATCTGCTGAAAAATGTAGACATTTCTAACACAAAATGTTTTGTAGATAGTGTAGGCATGGCACTATATGTATAACATTAATATATGAAGGTTTCCTTTTCAGGGTTTTTAAAATCAATGAAATGAAAACGGAAGTAGCTAATCACTTGGCAATGCTGGAGAAAAAAGTTGAATGTGAGTGTCCATTTATTTGCCTTCAAGCTCACTACTGCTTTTTCGAGTTAATTAAAGGAGGATGATGTAGCTGCCTTCTCCCACATTAGTTATGTTGGATATTTGTACGAGACAAACCTTCTGCCTTTCCTTTAGACTCTGTCCTTTCAGAAATACATTCACTGTGTATTAAACTGAGCACAATGGGGCTTGTTCTTACTACTGGCTAAAGTCCATCCTGAGCACTAAGGTCCGAGCATGTTTCTATTAAGTGTGCGTCGCATTCCCTCCCTCTGCCTTTTTCTGCTCTGTGTGGGGCTGAAATGGGGTTAGGACTTACCCTGCAGCATGCTCATATCTGCACACACGCATGCATAAATCAGGGATGATATCAGAAGCATCCATAAACACGCTGTATAATGTTATAGTTAAATACAACCAAAGGGTATTTCTTCGGCTCTTAAGAGGCAGTGATTTCTGGCTTGCGAGCACAAAAATCCCCACCTCGCAGGCCCTATTTCCTGGCTGAATATGAGGACAGAGCCAGCACACAGTATCATTTCTAGTTTTCCTTGTTTGTTTCATTTGCTGTCAGCAATACTATTGTTTTTAGTTACTGTGCAGCAACAAAGTAAAGTTCATCTGGTCAAAGAGCTCCTTTTCTGTTTTTCTTCCAGGCAGCATCTGCCTTGTAATTTTTTAGTATGTTATGCATAAAACAGATTCAGGAAAGCCAGGGTAGGGATATGAATAAGGCCCTGTCACATGGCATAGCTTTGACACCGAAGGTCAAATCCTCATTGACATGCAACAGTTAAGTCAGAAATGGACAGAATTTTCCCCAACACCACAGCTGCAAAAAGTGCTTTCTCACTAAAGTTGACTGGGAAAAAAAAATGCAAAAAAAGAGGTTCTGGTTCATGGAAAAAAAAAGTCTTGAAATTTCCCCCATCCAGAAGCTACCTTGACCCTGCAGCTGCTCAGTCAAACTGATGCCTTTGTCAGCAGGGAAAGGAAAAAAAATCTCCTACTCGCAGAGCAGCTGCAGGGAAGCCTCTCCCAGGGGCCACCCCAGCAGCGTTTTGCCCCAGGGCTGGAGCTTTCCAAAGGCCCAGAACAGCGGGAGCCCTCGCAGTGAAGCCTGTGCCCCGGCACCTTGCAGCATGTCGGGTACCAGCGAGGAACCCAGGCAGCGATCCCAGCCCTCTGCTTGGCCACAGTTTGTCCGAGGCACCACTGATTTGTTGCTTTGTCCCTCCACCCTCTCCGAAAATAATAAATAAATAAGGTAGAAGAAAAAGAAATTAGCTCCATTGCTCTGCATTTTCTTTGAAAACGATGATCGTTTTCTGCTTTTCTATGAAATTTCTAACCAGTTCCAGTGCTCTGGGCTCGATTCCCGGACTAGAGCAAATAAGGCAAATGGGGTTTTCCTTCCTATGGGTCTCCCTGTTCCCCGACAGCAAGGGGGGAAGTGACTATCCCACACAGCCATCGGGTGCTGGCTCTCTCCGGTCTCTTCCCGACGCTGCCAGGACTCCCAGCTGTGCCCCACAGCCCCAGCCACAGAGGGAGGGAACGAAGATCCACATGCAGCTGCCAGAGGAAAAAAGAGTTGTGCATCTGCACTGAACAGCACTTTTTTGCTGGTTTAAGGAAGGCAGCATTCCCAGAGCTGCCATGCCAGGCAGGTGAACTAAATTCACTGTTTCCCAAATGAGACTTCTTTTTTTTAAAACGCTCTTCTGATGGAAATAACAGCAGACGCAGCAGCTTGCTGCCCTTCTGCTGCAGCAGCGCTTCTGATGGCAGCTCCAACAGGAGCTCCCTGGGATGACTACCTACAGGGGCGCCCATCTGCTCAAGATTGGACTTCCAGAGTTTGCAGCAGAGCCAGATCCGCAACATTTTGAAAAGAGCGTAGGCAAAACTGAGGGGGGAAGGAAGAATCCCAGCTCCTTACTCAGGCAAGGCTCCTGGCGGCTGCCCGAAGAGCCACGTTTCAGTACTGGATTCAGCCCAAGGATTTCTTTAGACAGCACAGGGTCTTTTCAGAGGCATTTCTTGCTGCAGGAAAAGATAATGAGCCCTTAATCAGTGCACATGACAAGGCCATTTATCACTTGCAAGCCAAATGTGGGTAGAATAGTGCTTTTGTTTTGCCTTTTCTCCTGCCTCCTTCAGAAATCCCTTTTCCACCACTTCCACATGTGATCTCCAGGTTTTCTTCCCCAGAGAGGACGTGTGTGGGAATAAGAGTTCATGACAGCTCTACATCTGCACCTCACATAATATGTTCCCAGCCTCTTTCCCATTACTGTCTAGAGACAGAATTGCAGAAATGTATTTCTAGGAGCCAGATCTTTTAACTGATTTTTAAATCCCATCTAAACCTTGTGACTTCCCCTTGGAAAACACATCCGTGCAGGGAAAGCAATTGGAAATGCCTTGTTCCACAGCTTTACTTTGTCCCTGTGTTCACAGAGCAGCCAATGCATGAATAAGGAAGCTGGCAAAGCCCTTTACAATTTGCAAGCATCTCACATCTACTTTAAGAAAATAATTATGTAAATTCTCTGGGGAGGTTTGGGAAGAAAACTAAAGAGAAACGATACCGAAAGTGCTCGGGGCTGCTTTTTTTTGCACCATCTCTCTTCTGCTCTCTGTAGCTGCCTGCCCCACTGTCTTGTCAGTCTGATACTCTGCTTCTGATATGAACTGGCCACCCATTTAGCCAGTATTGGCAAATGGACTACCATGGATTCCCAGAGAAATGCACGGGGTGGGATAGGGTAGTGCAGAGGCTGCAGGTCAGTAGCAAAACTGCTGAACTGAGTACCCCAAAATGTGCAGCCAGATCCAGAGTGAAAATACTGAACAAACAGGGCAGCATCTTACCTGTACCTGTACCCTTACCTGAGATCACCCAAAGAAATTGCTGATTTTTTTAGTGGATGGGGTCCCTGTATTCAAGCAAAATCTCAAAACCCTTTCCTTTTCCTCTTTTAATATATGATGCTTTGGATTTGGTTTATATATCTGTTTTGCTTTTCCCTGTCCCTATTTCTCATCCAAAAGCATTCACTAGCATAAATAAAAAAAAAGAGGTCTCTGCTGATCTCCAGAGCTCTGCCCTTCCAAAATAGTTTGTCGTCACTTATATGTGACCCTCCAGATAAGTGTGGTGGTTCTGATTATTATTTTATGAGAAAGTGATGGGGTAGTGATTGTACAATTACCCATTCCCTTGCATTCCCTGAGCACAGCTTGTCCGTGCAAACAATGAGTTCAGTAAACAAACGAGCTGTGAAATGATTCCATGTGAATGACATGCACTTAATAAATGGTCCTATATGATGTCCTTGAGCATGCTGATAGCTCAGCCAGAGGGAGAGGAAGAGGAGAATATTCGCGTATTTGCAATGCATAAGGTTCTCACAGCTTTGTGGAGCGAAATGAATTGCAACATAAACAAGCAATCAAACTTTTTGCCTTGTGGCTCTCGTAATTACATATGGCAGAGGAACATAGGATTTTTGTGCTGCATGCAGAAATAGCCTTTGATTGCAAATTGACTTACAGAAAAAAAAAGTGACAGATCTTCAATATTAAACACAATGAAATCAATTCTTAGAGTCAAAACTTTTCGACATTTCTCCTTTTCGTTCTCTCCCCTGCATTCTCTCTCTGGTTTCTCCATCACTAGTAATGCCTCTTAGAGCTCCTTAATGCTCGGCATGAACTTTGAAATTAAAACCTTTTATCTTAATGGGAACTCTAATCCTACCGGGACGTGTTTGTCTAGCTGTGCTTATCATCCCATCGCCGGAGGTTTTTTGCTCAGGAGCCCCTTTGATTAGTGCTCAGCAGCAGAGAAGTAAAGGCACCAGAACAGCTGGCTGCTGCGCACAGCCGTGGAAAAGATGAGACGTTGTAACCGCTCTGCGAATTAAAACACTCGAGCTATTATCTAAAATTGGCAGCAAATAATTCCTGCGGGCTCTGGGGATGCGCCGCTTTGGCAGCACCTGCACACGTGAGGACCAGCGCGCGCGGTAAGCAGGACCCGCTCTCCGCATCACCCCGCTGCTGCAGCCCTTTGAAAGTTTGTGCAGTTGTTGAAACGAGATCCTTGGAGTTTCACCATGGTAACACCCCTGTTGTTTTCCTCTGTTGACAGTGGAAGGCCTGAAAGTAGTGGAGATTGAGAAATGCAAGAGCGACATTAAAAAGATGAGGGAGGAAATGGCAGCAAGAAGCACCAGGTAAGCTCTGCTCCGGATCAAACTGAAGAAATCAGCATGTGTTTCCCAGCGCTCGTGCAACATTTCTGCAGAGCAGAGTTACATTCTGGGCTCAAGAGTATAGGAGAAATGAAACAAATAGCTGTTAAGGACATTGGCTTTAATTTAATAGTCTGTTACATTTGAAGGTTTATAGCCATGCTTCAGTTGTTAGTGCAGGCTTCATGATTAGAGAAAAGAAGTCCTGCAGCACAGAGTACAGTTTTTCCTGTGTTTCCTCATATAGAACAGAAACTCTTCACTCTTTTGCGGGGAGGACAGAGAAAGGGAAATGCACTTCTGCAAAGCGAAGCATTTGCTTGGGAAACGGATAACATGCAAACTAGATCCAGTAAGATTTGAACTATAGTCTGGGAAAACATCAAATAAATATGTAGCGATTCTTCTAATTATGATCTCATGCTGTTATAAAGTGCCCATTTCAATTTCAGCAAGAATTTAGGAACTTGCTTTCTAATTAAAGGGCTCATTCTGCAATTGTCAAGCTTGATTTCTCTGTAATTAAAACAACAGCAGAAAAAATTGCATCTGGTATGGTATGTGGTCTCAGCTGGAAAGCCTGCCCCCCCATGACACCAATGCCCCGTTAGGACACAGAAATAATCACTGTGAGATTATGAATACTTCTGGGAAGGTTAATGAAAAGAGATTTACCATACTTCTCACACTATAGGTGAAGAGGATTTTTCTCAACAAATGTAACCATGTTATCTTGAAAGCCTCTCCCTTTTTCTTTGTTTGGGGTCAAATTCTATGACCTTTAATCAAAACTATTTCCCACTGAGGGCAATGAGAGATTTGCTAAAAGAATTAGGCTTTATAATCACTGGCTTTTATAAATTTTGCTATCCAGATATGTCAGGAGGCAAGCTATTAATGCATTCCTATAAAGTCTAAGGGCAAATTCAGCTGTCATAGTAGTATAAATGGAGAGTAACATTATTAACCTCACAAGATCTGTTCCAGATTTATACCAGTGTGATGGATTGCAGTTTGCCCTGGGGCTTGCATCATTTCTTGTTTAGGTGTGTGAGGAAATCTCATTAGAAAAATCAGAGCGCAGATTGGCAACAAACGCAAAAACACATATGCTGATTTGTGCTTGATGTGCTGTGAATAACATGTGTGTGTGTGCACGCGTCTTTATTTTTCCTCTAATGTTACGGGCAGCTGGGAGAGTTGCACTGATGAGTCTAGGGATGCATAGGCAGATAGAAAACTAAAACCAAAAAAGAATGGAGTTATGGTAACTTCACATTCAGGCAGTTAACACTACATGCATCAGGAAGTACAGGTCTGTTCCAGCAGCAGCTATGACTCACTCCTGTCACAGATCTTGTCTTTTTGCAATCTATATTTTGCAATATAAGCGGCAGTATGTTAGGCTATCCATTTAGCAAGAAAGACAGGAACAGGAAGTGCTACATTTGTCCAGTGCAACCTGCTCTGGGTCTGGCTGAATCTCCCGGACAATCGGTAGTCCCTCTCCTATGACCTGGGAGACCCTTGGCATCTCTGGAGCTTTGGGGCGAGATGGGTCTGGGCAGCATCAAGTTGCTGATCCGTCTGGGAGGCGCCACCATCTCTCACACAGGAATTTGGAATGTGATATGCACCAGCAGACCCTCGCAGTCCGTGGTCTGGAGGGGTCAGGACTGACAGACAGCAAGGCAAGAGCGGTGTAAACCCATGGCTATCGCTGCTAGACGAACAACTCACGCGTGCTCCACGCTTGATGCACGCGTGTGGGAGCAGCGCCCATGGGGCTCGGTGCCCGCCTGGGTGACGACTGCTGTTGAGCCAGACAGGCTGAGCCACAGGGCAGCCCCAGCTCCGCTTTCTGTGGGTCAGAGCGGTCCCTTTGCGGCGACCAAAGGGAGCTTCATGCTGGTGGTTTGTGGAAGCGCTCATCTCTGGCAGCTGGTGCCTCGAAAGTTAGATGCCAGCATGGAGCAGAGTGTGCAAAAGTTGTGGTAAGAAGAGGTATATTACACAGCAACACATAGTGCTGGGTGCCCCAGCCAGCTTGCTGCTGGCTACCAAGGGAGTTGTAGATATGCTTTAATTAAAGTAAAGGTCTAACTCGCTCTGCCCAGCGTCACCTTGTGCTGTACTGCTCTGCTTCTTCTTATTGTTGGCAAGAAAACTATTCCATGTGGAGCCTGGAAAAATATGCAATATATATATGCAAAAAATTCTCCTTGGATTTGTATGTGCTTTTTGTGGATTTTGTATCTCCAGCTGTTTGTCCCGCTGACCCACTCTCATGCCCCGCCACATCTCCATTTCTCCTTTGTAACATAAGGTGATCACTGAGGTCCTGCACCAGTAATGCAGAGATGCTTGCACAAAATCCTGCCCAGGTTCAGCATATAGTCAAGGGTTGCTGCAAGTCACCTTCCTTTTGGTTTATGAGTGAGGAGAGGATGCTCCTTGTGTACCCTTGCTGTGAAGCAGGGCCTTTCGTATCATGTATATATCTTATGTATATATTTATATAGTGATAATAAATAAAGAATACGGAACTATATAAGAGTATAGTTCCGTATTCTCACATTTATTTTTGCAAGACAATAGGATGATGATGAACACCTAAGTTTATAGAAGTCATCACATCATCATAGTGAGATGTGCTTTCCTACTCGGCAGAGGAGCAAAGCAGCCCTACTGGCATTGACAGCATTTGCTTTTCCTGCTAGCCTGCTTTTTGTGCTCCCTTTTGGCAGATGCTGATAACATTATAGTGTCTTTTACAGCTATGACCACTTACAGACACAGCTGTATGTCTGTAAGGGCCTGACGCACCCTGGCTCTGGTGTGCTCCCTGGTGCTGTAGGATGAAGGCTTGAGTCTTACAACAGTTACGAAATAATGTCTGTTTGGCTGACCCGAGGCTAACCCTGGCAGCCAGCTCCCCTTAGGGCAAGCAATGCCCCAGTCTCACTATTTTTACCCCACTAATACTCCTCACAGTGGAGTTTTGAGGAAATGGGTTTATAAACGATTAAGATGATAGCTTTTCACCAACTGAGAACTTCCTTAAACAGGGCAGGAAGAGGCAGCTGTTTGAGGCCTGCTGATCAGCATGAGCTAAAAAATGAAATGACTTTGTAAAGAATTCAGACAGTGCCATCAGGAAGGATAGTGGAGATCAAAGACAAGAGGAGAAATGAGAGAGATGTAGGCCAACTCCCTACAGAAAAACATTAAAAAGAGACGTACTCCAAAATTGGCAAAATCCTGAGAAGGGGGTAGGTAGAGCTAGTGCAATGTTTTAATCACTTTCATTTGGGGCTTTTTTTTAGGTTCATTTGGAAAGGGATGGGGGGTGAAAAATGAGACAGAGTAATGCGCATATTGGGTCTGCAAGGATAAATGCAAAATGCAGGCAGTGCATCATCCCAAGACCGGTGCGGTATGGTGTGATCCTGGCGTTGCTGTCCATCTCTCCCGGATGGCCCAGGGCCATTGCACGGAGGAAACAGCTTGCCTGTCACAAAGTGCTCGGCGAAGCAGCTGTCTCCAGGGACATAAATCCCTGGGTGCAAGGTGGTGATCTCTGCCGTACCCACTGGCGTGCGGGGCAGAGCAGAGTGGCAGCCTATTTCTCTACTAGTGCAGCTGCAGCCACCCAGTCTGAAAAGCACGTGGGTGAAAAGCACTTTGCTCAAAGGAAAGTTGCTAGGTTTAAATAGAAGTGGTCGGGTATCCAAGGATACATGACTGAAAAAAGACACTCCTCGCCTGAACTCAAATATATGTAGAAAAGGAGATGAGAGCATTGCACAGGGGGAGAATCCCTTAAAGAGGATCACACTTCTGAAGCATTTGAGATTAGAAAAGGAGAGGTTGGGAAGTGGCATAGTCTCCAAGGAATGCCTACCAAAAGACCAAAATACACTCGGCATTTTTCAAGACCAAGCAGCGCTGTTCCTGCAATGCTAAGGGCCAAATATTTCATTTCAGGACTAACTGTCCCTGCAAGTACAGCTTTTTGGATGAAAACAAGAGGCCAGCTCCACGTCGGGATGTACCCTCCTACCCAAAGGTACCATGCAATACTCACTCTTATCCGCATCCTAACACATGCTTGCCATCCAGACAAAGGCCATTTTATAATCCCTAGGCATCTAGCCCTTAATTATTCTGAACCCGGGGCCTGATCCAAATTCCCTGGAAGCCAGTGGCAAAGCTGTCTTTGCCTGCAGTGGGCTTAGAGTTGGATCCTCAGTAGTCTGGAAATCTCATTAGTGTCTGAAATGTTAATGACCATTTTGCACATGTCAACATTTAATGCTCTTTCATCTAGTAATATATGCTTATTCTGCATGCTTGTGGCACACAATTGAAAATAGCTTATAATGTTGTACTCTAATTAAAAATAGTGCTGCATCCTGTTTCTCCTAATGGATTATTTTTTTAATTTTAAAAGTAATTTATGAGATGCTTCAGTTGGGACAACAAATAGAAAATGCTACACTGGATTCTCTCCAGAATGATTCATTACCACTGTGAAAATGAGTTAGTGTATTTACTAGAGAAAATGTCAATGTGTGAAGAAAAATATCTCCCGGGTACAAATTCACAGTGGTGAATGGGGCCAGAACCATGAAACACACAGGATTTTTAGTCCTAATTCCTGCAGTCCTTCTCCGTAGGAATTGTTCAAAGCTGCCAGGATGCAGCTGTGTGGTGCCCAACTTGCACCTTGGCAAAATACCAGGTCACACATGTGCAAGTTCTAGTTTAACAGTGGTCATTTGCTTGCATGGGTCAAAGTTGTCTCAGTGGCTCTCAAGTTTGCATGGCCACCTGTGACCTGACTGTACAACATACAACGTACATCCTTGCAAATTTGTATTTAGAGCCTTACAGAGCAATGAATTGATAAGTTCCATCCATCTTATTAGAAGACTGTCATTTATTATGCCCTTCCTAATTGAAGCAATGTCTAGGTCTCTGAAGTGGGCATCACTAGATTAATGTTCTTTTTAATCAAATTTTGTCCAATATAGGACAAATGTAACCATTCTGAAACTTATTTCTTTCCTTGATAGGTATTTATGCCACATACCGCTTCAACTTTGATCTATTGCTATAATATCAGGACTTAGAATTAACAGCAAATGCTATGGAGAGTTTCACAGACTGACTGCAGGGTAAACTGATACTGTTCGGAGAACGAAGTGCATAAGATTTTGGCTTCAGAAGAAGTTTGGGTTCAGTTTGCCAGATCTGTGACATTTGTTAATCACCTTTGAGGTGATGGATTGGTCCATTGCCAGTTAGGTTAAGAGGTGAGGATTCTGCTGAAAGAAGAAGTGGCCACTACTACACTGTTACTAAATAACACAGCAGTACTGCTAATTCACAGATTCATGGCAAAGCATCATGTTATGTGTACATTATATATGTAAAAGAGAAAACTGCTTCTTCTCCAGAAGGCAAATTCACCTTTAGCATTATTCTTCCTTGAATCTTAATTCAGTGTCAACAATTTGACGGCTCAAATCAATTTGATGGCTCAAAAAATTGCATTCAGATTCTCAGTACAGTAAACCCAAACTAATTACAGACAGGCATGGTAAATGGGTCAATTAAAGTTAAAAGATTTTTGTGTTCCAGAAAGACTTTGACCAATGAAGTCTAAATAGTATGATTCAGTAATGTCCAGATTCTTCCCTGATCCTTTTTCCCCCCACATTCTCTTTTTGTCTTTTTATAAACAAATCTTAGCTGCATGATGAGCTGCATTTTGTTTTGAGCCACTGAGCACAAAGATAAAAAATTACATAAATCTTACAGGCTGACAACCAATTTGAGGGAGTGGGACTTCCTGAAAAAACACTCAGAAAGAGACTATAAATCATCTGGAACTCAATATATTATACCAACTACTTTAAAATTATAAGCATATACACTTCATATTATCTAGCCATGACTGGATGCACTAAATGCACTAAATTGTTCTGCTAGCAGTGGAATTAATGCAGTGGGGGGACAGATTCACATCCTACACCCTTTATGTCACTTTGCCTGAACAACCTCCATCATTTCACTGGCAATGCCTCGAGCAGCCTGCTGGCTCTAGGCTTACTGTGAGAAAAACGAGAAAGGCAAAGAGAGAGAACTTTTTCCTTGGGAAATGAGGCCAAGATGCACATGTGCTGGACCCTGGGGAGTTTCAGAGACGTGCGACCGTGACCTCGCGCAGATGCAGGCGTCCATGCTAACGCTGCCTGCTGTTTCCTCCACAGTACATGCTCTCCCAAGAGACCATCGAAGCTCTTCGGAAACCAACCTTTGACGTCTGGCTGTGGGAGCCCAATGAGGTAACGACGCAGTGGTCAAATAACAGTCTGGGCTTACAAGCAAGCACCCAGGGGGTAGATTTGGCAGTCATGAGTCAGGGATCCCACTAGTCAACACAGCTGGCACTGATCCATGGAGGTCTTTGCTGCGTTGAAGCCTTGGCATGATTGTGAAAAAGATGGTCATCCTAGGCATGCCTTGAGCTACCCTTGGGGAATACAAGTGCAGCCTCTCTTGGCTGAGGAGCTAAAGGCCAAAGAGCCCCTGGATGCATTTGGCTGTGCTGAAACAGTCATCTAGAAAAATATTCCTTTCCATAGTGAAGACATACCCTTAAGGAATTGCCCCTTCAACAGCACCCTTTGCTGTTCCTTTTTTTTTTTTTTAGATTTCTTGTCTAGTAAACTTAGAATGGCTTCTTTTGAATCAGGAAATCACACTAGTATACTTGAAATATAGTCCTGTGTTTTGATTGCATCACACCAGAATTTTCCCTACAGTA
>NW_010577777.1:102778-130880 GCF_000705375.1 Tinamus guttatus
TAAAAGTCTGATTTAATACTAACAATCCCCAAAAAATATGGCTAATTGAATAAATGTTCAAAAGAATGTGAATAAAAGTAAGCAGCATGTTTCAGAGCAGCTGGTGCATGTCTGTAGGTCTTCTCACTGTTTCTCTTCATGTCAGCTATCAGATAAATGCACGAACAGAGCTTGCAGTACGCTACAACGACATCTCCCCACTGGAGAACCATCACTGTGCTGTGGCTTTCCAGATCATATCCCAGCCGGAATACAACATTTTCTCCAACGTGGACCAGGACCAGTTCAAACAGATAAGACAGGTATGAGTCTTGGTCCCATCTGTGTCATACAAGCTCTGCTCGAAGTTGCAGCATGCACAGACCTCCCTGCTGTACAAGGCAAGTGAATCATTCTCCCCAGAGGGTAGGAATGAAAAACCCTCACACTAGAAGGATCCAAAAGGGATTCTTGAATGACTTCCACAACTGCACTCCCTGGAATGTCTTGCTGAGAAATAATGAGCACATCCTGACTGTTAAAGCCTGTGACATTTTTTTGTGTGGATATTTATGTTATGGAAGGAGCCAATTAGCTCTGACTGGAAAAGGATTAAGCTCTCATGACAGCAGTTTATGCTTTGAGAGAACAATGTATTAATTTTAAGAAAGGCTTTGAAATTGGAAAGATTTAGAGCAGCTGAGCACTTTTGCCATTGGAAGAGGCTGTGGAGGCCTGGGAGACATCACAGTTATCTCTGTGACAGTGAACAATACCATAATTCCCATTACAGCTTTAAGGGCCAATATTGTTCTTACTTTCCATGTCACACCTCCCTTACACACTCAATGAAACAGCAGACCAAAAGAAGGCTCCAGTATTGTCCTAGACAGAGTCACTTATTCTGCCAATGCATGGGAAGCAGGTATGGACCAAATAGGACAATGAAAACCTGCAGCTTTAAATTAACCACGTATTTTCCAATCATAAGTTCTGCCTAGTAGGGGGATACCACCCCCTACTCCGCTGTCTGTGGCTGGGTACCTCGAAGTGCTTCATCCAAGGATGCCGAGTACACACCGCTCCACTGATCTTTGTCCCTTCTTTGTGCTACTAGAGTCCGCTGCCAAACGTATGTTGCTTTCCAGGGAACCAAGAGTAGATCTCAGCAAACAGAATGTGAATTTTAACATCTTGTTTTACAACCCTATTTCCACACTCAGCCAGTCAGAAAGAAAAAGACTCACTTCCTCCAGAATATAACACCAGTATTATAGACCTAGCCAACCTCTAATATGCCATGACTGCTTTATAACTCCTTCCTAGTCTACTTTGTGGTTTGAAGTCAGAAAGCTCCCCTTTCAGTGTTACTAATATAATACATCTGGGGTTTTTTTGTGTGTATGCAATAGCTCCACTTTTCTCTGCAATAATGGACTTTGTACACAATATTGAGTTAATATGTGAACATGTTTTCTTTGCTAGGGGATAATTACATTAATCCTGGCTACAGATATGGCAAGGCATGAAGAAATACTGGACTCTTTCAAGGAAAAAATGGAAAATTTTGATTATTCGAATGAAGAACACATGACCTGCGTAAGGAGATTTGGTGGATTTTCATTTTTTTGTGCACAGTGTGATAACTTGCAGATGAATGTGCGTTTGTTTAAAAAAATCAAATTTCAAGATGTATTATATAAAACAATCCTTTTTAACACCCTCTGCCCCACCAAAAGAATTACAAACTTGGAAGCACTTTGTATAGAATAAATCATTCTATCTTAAAAAATCCTGAAGTGCCATCAGGAATCAAATACATTTACTCTATCAAGATACAAATTCTTATTGTCTGTTACTATGCAGAAAGTGTGTCCAGTACAAATTTAAGTCTCTTCTGCTTCCTAATCCAATAGTCTTTGAAGTTCCTGGAAGCTTTTCTTCTGACTCCATCCAAGCACTCACAAAGAAAGAACCTTATGATCATTTGTGGTAAAATCTTAGAAGTTCTTCACGTGATACATAAGCACATGTTCCTCTCTAAAACATCCCAGAGTTACAGACAGGAAAACTGAGGTAGAAAGGGGATAAGTCATTTACTCAGGATCACTGAGAGAATGGAAGGTATCTGTATCCTTTAAGACCTCTGATTTAATCCTAAAACTGCCTTTTCTGTCTGAAAGGCACAAGCTCTAGATAGGAGAAAAGGCCTGGCAAGATGACTGCAGTGTTAAAGTACTTCTCTTCTTTCAGCTGAAGATGGTCCTGATAAAATGTTGTGATATCTCCAATGAAGTCCGCCCAATGGAAGTAGCGGAGCCCTGGGTGGACTGCTTGCTAGAGGAATATTTTATGCAGGTAAGAGTGAACAAGAGACCTGGCTGCACTGATTGCTGCTGTTACTGCTCCCCACTTTGGTGGGAGCTGTCCTGTGGGCTGGCAGCCCGGCCCAGCTCCAGGATGGAAAGGCTGCTTTTACAGAGAGCTTCAGAAGGCTGTCGGCTACAGAAGGCTGCTCAGAAAGCAAATGGATGTAGCTCACTGTCATTTGTAGTTGAAAGACAGTAGCAACCTGAAAATCCTAATGCTATCAGACTGAAGCTTGTTCTCTGGAAAGGAACTGCCTTGCAAGTTCATGTGATATATATAGAGAGAGAGCCAAAAGAGTATTGCAAGTGACGCACAGCTGCGGGGTCTGAGAAGCACAACAGGCTGGAGATACCTGTCTTGGAAGTTTCTTCCACACACTGACAGGGTGTGTGTAAAGGAGAGGCAGAGACCTCTAACAGTGTGTTAAAAGCACCTCTAGCTCCCTGCATTGACCTTTTTTTTAACCTCAAATTATTTTATCTGTGTGCTTTGCTGTTTTGACCTTTGAAGTATAGAGCAAAAGCACTACTGTGTGCCTGCAGACCCAACAGAGCAGTGAGAAAGTCTTTATGAGGCTGTCTTTTTTGGATGCACAATCCATGACCTGCTTGCACACGAACTCAGAGAAATAGTGAGTCATGTAGTCAAGCAGGTAAGGTGCTTAACTCATTTCAGCCAATGGAACTATACTCATTTGTGCCAAAGAAAGGTCTGAACTGTGGTTTGCACAACACGGTCTAAAGCCCTGAACACATATTTTTAGCTTTCTCTTGTTGAGTCTGTAGAAATTATGAATCCCTGGATGAGCTGGCATTAGCTTTAGTCATTATTAAAGAAGGTTTCTAATTCCTGGTTGAATACCCAAGAAGAATAACTCTGGAGAATGAAGAAATCAAGAATGGCAAAGAGCCATTACCACCTTTCTAAATGCTCAGGAATATTTTTCCCCATAAGCCCCATGTGTTGGCAGTAGGAATTAGGTGGCCTCATTGCCCTGTAAGCCTGAAGGTGACTGCTTTCATGTCAGTGCTGTGCAGATCTGTCTAGATGCTTGCTCTGAACAGAGCAGGATATATTACTAGCGTGAGGAAGTAGATTTCTATTCTGTTTTCTTTTGAGATATACCACTGAGTACATCATTATTTATCAGCCTGCTCAGTACATTAGTCTCCTCATTGGCTTCTCATTAGTATTAACATGGAGTTAAAATTTATTTGTATTTGTTCCAGAGCGACCGAGAAAAATCTGAGGGGCTTCCAGTGGCACCTTTCATGGATCGTGATAAAGTGACCAAACCAACGGCACAGATTGGATTCCTTAAATTTGTTCTCATCCCCATGTTTGAGACAGTGACAAAGGTAAGTTATCAAATGTGAGAAGCAGAAATGGGAGTGTGAAGAATTTCGTTTTATTAGCCAGGGAGACAGGAATGCACAAGTTACACCTTTCCTTTCCATCTGTTTCCAGCATGGATAAGTGAGTGAATACAAAAGGAAAAGTTAGTATTCTCTTTTCATTTTTTTTTTTCATTTAGTTATTCCCAGAAGTGGAGGAGGTGATGCTCCAGCCTCTTTGGGAATCCAGGGACCGCTATGAGGAATTAAAACAGATAGACGATGCTATGAAAGAGGTAAGCTCTAAGTACCTCTTCTATAAGGCAATCTTTATAACTTAATAAGTCAAACGTAATAATTTAATACTAATTTAATTCCCAAATAGTAGGAATGTTTATGGCATAATCATATGCCTAAGGAACACATTGACTACACCTAAGTGCAGAAAGGAAAGCATTACAGCGTTGCTCTCTGTAGGCTTTTCCTAACAAGAACAGTTTTATCATGTGGACAGGACACTATCTGTCACTCTATCACTAAAATAAATTGAGAAGTGCCCTGGAGCACCAGTTGTGCTGATACTTTTTGGTATGTGGGAAATGAAGGTTGCTTTACTTGATCTCTCACTGGCTGAGTGAGGGGAAGAGCAGCTTCCTGCCATCACTCCCACCTCCTCCAAAGCATTGTGGAGGGAACAGTCCTCTTCTCAGCAGCACAAAATACTGAGGCTAACTAATCAAAGAGTACAAGTTTTGAGGGCACTAGCTTATAAAGAAGAAGAAAATCTTCCAGGCATTCTTCAGTTTACAATAGGTATGCGGAGCACTCCTCAGAGGAGGGAAAAAAAAAGGCTCAAAGATGACAGTGAACCTTTCTGAGATCTTGTTGTTTTTCAAGCTGAGCTGAAATTTAACTTCTGGTTTGCAGAAGCTGTCAAAGCAGAGTTGTTATACAGACCGATGGAGCTGTAATTACAGTATACAAGAGGTCTTGGGAAAATGAGGACTGCTTCAACTCAGAAATACCTTGAAACAAAAGCAGGTAGCTAATAGTCCTAGAGCCTAGCTCAGCATATAATGAGAAATACTAAGTTCTAGCCTGTGAGATACCACATAACTGCCTGTTATTTCCCAGGAAATTTAGCACACACCTTGCGGGGAGAGTAGCACCGGACCCATAGCAGTGGGGGCACTGCGTGGGTCAGCAGTGCTTATTCCGCTTTGCTCTTCGTTTCAGCTGCAGAAAAAGAAAAGTGAAAGCTTGACCAGCGGAAGCACCGAAAAGTGAGCAGAAAAAGACCCTGAGCAAAGCCCCAAGGTCGTTTTTGTGTTTTCGGAACTATTATCTTTGCCAAGTAGACATGGGGACTACATCAGCAGCGTGTCCTCCAGAGAGCTTACCAGCCACCCCATGCCCGTGGCCTGCTTGCATGGGCAGCGCCATGGGCAGGCACTGACGGCTCCCCTCGCTCCAGAGCATGTGCCACGGATGCTGGCAGGACCGCCGTGCGGACGAGGTTGCAGCAGGACTCAACCACTCGGCAGGTCTGCCCTTCTGGGGACCACTGGGAATTAGACCCAGAATCTACAGAGACAATGCGGAGTTTTGCTAAGGAGCCTCTTCTGGAAGATGAGGCCCGAAACCAAAAAAGAACATCATTCAACTCCAGATACTGCATATACGTGTCCAGCAGTATGCTAATTACAGCATAGCTTGACAGATGCTTATATTCTGACAGGGGGTCTAGCATATGATTTTGTTTTCCTCATAGGCCCTAATGACACATTTCTCTGTATAGTACTTTGAATTTTATAGTGTTCACGGTACAGCCCAATATATTGGATGCAAATTTTCTTTTCTACACTAGGAGAAGTCAGAAGAAACCTTAGTGTGTTTGCCAGTTTGCTTTTTGGCCTCTGGTGCAGATAGGCGTCAAGGGATCCTTCAGCATGAGCAAAGGGAGCTCACAGCTGAGACTACCATGCAAACATATTTTTACCCTTACGGTTGCAAAAAGCAGGAAAAACTTTTGAAGGTGTACAGCTATTTGTTTTTTTACTTTCAAACTGATCTGCTAAATAATATATTCTTCTATAGAAATGAGTATCATACTTGTTTTCTTTTGATATCCACAAAAAAATTGCCTCCGTTCCCAAAGATGAACCCTCTCGTAACGAACATAAAGTGAGAGGCTGCAAGGAAGTGGGGAGGGCCTGGACTTCTTGAGAGGAGAAGTTTTAGAAACGTCTATTCTGTGGCAGCATTGCATTGTAGGAGCAGCACTGGAGCAGCTTCCCTTCCACCAATAACTTTGCACGTGCAACCCAATGGCCTCTCTGGGTGAGGCCTCACACTGTGGTGAGGCCAAAAGAAGCCCCAATTCCTGGCCCGCAGGAGAGGCGACCCATAGCCATGTCACTTGGTTGCCCCTGGGTCTGCACCATACCCTGCAGTCCCTCCATGGGCACCCACACTAGCACTGTTCCTCCGCCAAGGTCAAAGACACACAGGTGGTCTGGGCTTCTTTTTCACAAAGACAGGAGTGGGTGGGTGGCCAGTCTTCCCCCTCATGACACAGGTAGCACCTGGATAACCTCAGCGTCTCTGGGGGTACCAGGTGACTAGGGCCATGTTCAGCATGGCCTCCAGCCCTGGAAATACATGTTTCTGTACATTAATTCTCAGTTTCCCTCTTGTTTTCCTTCAGGAGCATTACTGTTTGGTCCATTTCTTTGCCCTAAACCACGTTATTTCAGCTACTCTCTAGTTCTAGTTCTAGTTCTCTAGTTCTCTCTAGTTCTCTTCCTGCTTCCATGTTCTCTGAGACCCATGACCGACCCACAGCTAGTTGTCCCTGCTGGTGCCTCTTTTTACCTGAGCTGTCTTCTCCTTTAAACAACCTTTTGTGTGTGTGTATTGGTTTTGTGCTTTCTGTTGTGACTTGGAGAAGGGTCTGATCCCTGGATTTGAACAGCCTTGGGGGAGCACAAGGGTGATGGGAAGATCCAAGCACAGAGTCAGCTCCAAGTTATGTAGACATATACACAAGTGGATGAACTAAACTCTAGTTTTAATTACCCTCAAACTTTTTGATGCTTGAAAGCTGCCTCTGAAATCTGTGGCTTGGGCCTTTTTCTGCACTAAATCTTATAATCCAAAGTTCGTTGTGACCCAGATTGTTTTGCCGTGGAACTCTTCACTTCTTTTTCTCAAGCAAATCAAATTTACCATCTCCATTCAAGTGGATTTCCGTCACAAATCAGCTCCCAGAGCAGATGTGCTGCATAGGCGCTATAAACAATAGCTCAGAATATGCCAAGTCCTGCATTGAGCTACTTACATTAGATGAGAAAACCTGCTCTAGGAAGCTGACTGCCCCTCCTCCTGCTGGAAGTGTTTAAGAGTGAGATCCTAACAGAAAGTTTTGTTTCAGTCAGAAGGATTTTCTCTAGCCATAAACCCTAATCCAGCAAGTATTTATGCATGTGCTCCCACAAGCCTAGTCACGGCCCCTGGCGTAGAGTAGCTAGTTGCATAGTAAAGGCTCCTTAGCCTTTTCTAATTGAGGAACATGTGAGTTTTGTAACTGATGCCTCTTGGTGCTGGTTTTGGTTACCACCACCTGAACATTGTTTACTGGAGGGAGAAGATGTAAGGATATTGGTGAAATCCTGCTGACTTCTTTGGAGCCACATCAGAAAGAGGGAGAAGGGGATGTCTTACTCAAGACAGCACTAATGACTGTTGTCATTTTGCAAGGCACTGTGTGGCTCATTGAAAGAACAGGCAACACCCAGGCTGCTATTTTTAACAGCTGCAAAAAAGACCACAAGAAGTCATTACCAGTCATTGGTAGAAACTGGGATGCCACAGCATTTTTAAATCTCATCTGTCGTCATTATATTTGATTTCTAAGAGACACTCCTCCTCCCAACATCTGTTTAGCCAAGGGGAATGTAAGACATTCTCTCTTAATTCTAGTTTCCTGCACTTTTTTCCCCATAATATTTGGCACTGTGATTCATATGTAAATGAATAGATTTGAGAATCTTGGCAATCAGTCAATTAAAATGTCACATATTTTCACAGTGATATTTTAAAACTATGCTTAGCATGGAAATGAAGTTTTTGAGGCAATCAGACAGAAGCCTGAAGGGAGTTTTATTTTGTCTCTCCCTAATCCAATGAATAAGAACAAATATTATATCTCAGTGTTATTTTTTTACTTTAACGTAACTGCCTAGAAAGAACTTTATATGGCCTGGCACTTACATGTCAGCCTTACACTGCTACATTTTCACTTGGGATCGGAGATGACTATGAAGTAGTTTATAACTATTCCACACTCTTTGACTTGGAAATTAATCATTCTTTTTAATTATGCCATCCTACAGCCTTGTGGGATGACGTAATCAGATGCCAGAATAAGATCAAAATAAGCTATAGTATAACTGCATGGCTGGGGAAGGAAACAATTTTTTTTTTAATGTGAATATCCCCACAGCAGCCAATTTGCAATGAAAAGGTGGTGTGTGATAAATACATAGGTTATGTAATGCTAAAGAAATATCTGTACATGGAAATTACTGTTCTTGGTACTGCCTCTGAGCAGGAGTAATAACAGCGGTAACTATTCCATATGGGAGTGAAGCACAGGGCCGGTGCTAAGCATGAGCCCATCAGGAGAAACAATGTCATGAAGTATTAAATTTTCCTATTTCAGTAGTGGGCATTTGCTGTGAGTGGCCCTCTGCTCTGCGAATATCTGACATGAGAAGAAATCCCACTCTTGCACTCGTGGCCTTAAAATCATGCACACTTCTTACTGTTCACCTATCATGATGGTCTGTCATGTTCTCAAGGTTTCTGTGAGACAACAGACGCAGTGGGTCAAACCTGCCCCGCTAAGGCAACATCTGCCCCCGCTCACCTCTTTCCCAAAACACCCCCTGGGCGTTGAGACAAGGTGCACAGCACGGCCCTGGCTGCAGCCTGAGCACAGCAGGGACTGTGTGCAGGAGAGGCGCATGGGAACCAAGAGTTATTCTTTTCAGAAAATATGACTTCATAGAGACTTTTGGCCAAAAACCTTATTAGATGTTCTCATAAATGAAGAGGCTGTATCCAACAAGCCAAGCATCTCTTTCTTCGCCATCAGGTGGTGGTAGGCCCAGGGCTTTGCTTTTATGCCACACTTTTCACTATTTCACACTTACAACAAAGCTCCCTGATGGTCTTGGCGGGTAGTCAAGAAGTACAGGTGTGCTCAGGCACAGGCATACATGCAGAATTGCTGTCTGCAGACATTTTGGTAACAGCACTCTTGGCTCTGCTGCAAGACGAACTGAGACCCAGGAGGCTTTGGAAAGTGTAAATGAGTCTTGCAGCAGCCAGAACTTTCTATAATGCCTCAGAGGGAAAAATCTCTGTTTTCCAAATTGTGTGGAAACACACTTACTGCCTGGCTGATAGACACCCTTTCCCTGAAGGAAACTCTGGGATGACAGCAACTTGGAAGGGAGCTATTGCTGTCTAGAGCTGACGGTGTCCTGGACCTGGGTTAGCTGGGATGCATTCCAGCCTGAAAAGTGCAACAAGAAAGTCAACATAAAAATATATAAATCCTCCTCATGGCTCCATGTGCCCAAGTCTTGCTGCCAGCCTTCCCAGTTAACAGCTCCTCCGGTTAACGCATGCAAGTCAGCTGCCCTCCAGCTCCTCTCTCTGTGCTCACGCCACCGGGGAGCTGAGGGCTTTGCAGCCCTGCACAGCACATGAGGAGGCTTCAAAGCACCCCCAGCAAACAGGGTTACGTATGGGCAGCTAAGTTGAATGCCATCAGATACATGTGCACCCCACGCTCGGCCCCTGTCCCGGCTCTCTTCAGCAAGCCAAGTCGGGTGGCTCCCCTCACCAGAGAGATGCAGAAATGGCCCTGGTGAGGGCCAGCGCCACAGGGAAGCTGTGCTGTCATGTGCGGCCACCATGGCTCCCTGGGCTGAGCGTGGTAAGAGGTTCAAATAAAAGGCAAAAGACTGGCGAATGGAAGGCAGAACGAACAAGGCATTTATTCTCAAGTTGGTTTGCTCCTTCCAGGGTTATGTTGAGGGCCTGACAGTGGTTGTTTTTTGAAAGGAAACTTCTTTTTTGGTTGTTTTTTCTTCTTTTTTTAATTTTTTTTTTCAAGTCCTTTGCCATCTGGCTCTGGAGTGCTCAATCTGCTCTCCAAGTCGACATGCTGGAAAGACATTATAGCGGTAACATTTGTGTACTGCTGTAGTCAGTGCTCAAGGATGGGCCAGGCTTTCCATTGCAAAGAGCTCCCTGCTTGCCAGATCCCTATATCTGGAGCTATGGAAAGCAGCATCGCCGGCTGAGCCGTGCCGCTCTCTTTGGCCTGTCCCTGCCTGCTGGGGCAATCTGACCGCTTGTTGTCCCCCCTTGCCTGTCGGCCACACAAGTGGCAGTCCCAGGCATCTGCCCACAGGGTTGTCCTGCCAGCCCTGAGCTGGAGCTGGGGCTGGCTGGTGGTGGTAAATGCCAGCAAAGGACGTGCATTTGCCAGAGGAAAGGAGATGCATCAAGGCCTTTACAAACTCAGGAAGCAGCAGGGAGCAGTGGGGAGAAAGCCTCTTTGGGAGAAGAAAGTCACGGGAATAACTGACTTTCCAGTGTAATGAGCAGCTCCTCCCCACCCCCACCATCAAATTTCAGACTAGCTTGAAAGTTTGAGATTTCCTTTTCCTTATCAAAAAGAATCTCAGCTAAATAAAATTCCTTTTTAGCACACTGCATGTGTATCATGTCGCTCACCAGTGATTATTGTCCCTTTTGAAAAATAGTTTTAAGCTTAGGTGAAGCTCTCCTTAAAGTAAGTAAAACCAAAATGTCCCTATGAAAATATGTTAGGGAAGAAAAAAAGAAGCGTTATCTTTTCAGCTGAATTTTCTTGCTTTAAAACAGCACCCCAGTTAGATTTGCATTAGCAGGTGGCTGCCGGCACTGATGCAAAGCACTTTTTAGCACACTGGCTGCTTGCACCTGGCTGGAGGGACAGGGAAGCAGGGCGAAGGGGGCAGCTGGCACCCCTGGAGCCCGCGCTGGGTCTGGCTGTGGCACTGGGTCTCTGCAGGAGCTGAGTCCTCCCCAGCAGGGCAGCCCTGACACCGATGGTCCTGGTTAACCAGGAGCTGAGCATCCCCGGGGAGTAACCTCGACTAACCACCTGGGACCTGCCTGCACCACCCAAGACTTTATTCCCCAGTCTACCCTATGCGAGTGGGTAAGATTCAACACCTCTCCACCACCTGACTTCTTAGTGCATAGAAATGGCTGGAGAAACTGTGCTTGGTGAACGACCTTTGCTTATCTTTGAGAAGAACTCAAACATAGCTGAAGAACTATGTTCCTAAAGGTTACGGGATAACAACTCTAAAACACTCTGTACTTGAGGAAGTTCACCAGGGCGATGTGCATGCCATAAATGACAATTTTATTTCTTCCAGGCTATTTTTCCCGCCCTCTCCAAGACTTTGATCCTCCTAGTCAAGCTGGCTCCTTGCATACTGCCAAGGACAGGTGTCCAGATGCAGTGGCTAGTCCTGGCTCCCCTGAGTGCCAGGGAAATATGCTGCTTGTTTTAAGATAGTTGGCTCAGGGCTGACGTGGTGGAGGCAGACTGTGCCATGACAGAGACTTCTGAGGGGTTTTGTCTCCATATGGAAGGCAAACTGCACCCAGGGAGAGCTTGTTTTGCAGCATCTCAAAGGACTGAAAAGTTAAAGAATCTCCTCGCTTTTTTCTACTGCTTCATTTTAATCTACCAGCCATTTCATTTATTCATCCTTTATGCTGAGTTATTCATTGACCTGTGCTTTATGTAGCCATTTACACTCGTGCAGAAAGCATTAGCTTCTGCCAAATCTGAAAGATAGCATTCAGATCCACACATAGTGATAAGGACCACTGTGACAGGCAAGGTTATGATAAGTTGTTCAGCTTTGTCCCGTGGTAAGCATATTTCAAAAGCTGAAAATAGGTATTTCTATGCCTACAGTTTATTTAATTATTTAGACTAATGGATAAATTTTGAACATCCCAATAATGTCACTCATAGTCTTGAAGTGCAGCATAACAGGCATTTGTATAGCTTCATTTAGGTGTTTTCTAAAAAGCCAAGGTCCAGCATATGCCTTTTGCATGAAAACACATAAAAATACATAAAAAGAGGCTATAAATAGACTAATATTTAAAAAATCTTTTATTCCCTCTGCACTGACAAGTGTGCTAGAGCTCTTTTTTTCCCAAGCATCAGCTGCATAGGATAACACATGAGACTTACTTTTTTCAAAACTGAGATTAAATCCATTACTTTCAGCATAACAATCTTGTAACACCTCTGACTTTATCTCTAGGACAAAGGTCTTTTCTCATCTCAGCTGTTAAAATTTAACTCGGGCGACAACAATTATCTTCAAAGACATATTGCACATGAAGAGGCATCCTGTGGCGTGACTTGCAAGAGGAACTCAAAGTTTGCAGAGCCGGGATGGTGTTTGCAGGCTGTAAAAGAGAACAGCAGCCCTGGAACGCTCTTTCAAACGCAGGTGAATTTTGCACTCTGCTATGTGGGAGGGCTCACACTCCATCCCATGGGGTCAAAATCAAAGCCTGTTTAGTCAAATCAAAGCCTGGGGTTTTGCTCCACTTGCTTATTTGCACCTTGCTGTGTTCTGGGGTCAGTAAGCAGAGTTTTGCCCCTGCGCACGGCATCCGAACGAGCCCTCTGCATGTGAGGACTCCAGAGAATCACCTGGAAAACCAGCTTCCCTATAAACAAGCCAGATAACCAACAGCAGATAAAAGCACCTGGATTAGTGTGAGCAGCCTGTGCAAAGCCATCCTTGCTCTACTCCAAACATTGCTATATTTTTACCACAGGATGTCGGAGAGCATCACCAGGGAGGCTGTGCCGGGGCCTCCTCGTGCCTCCCTGCTGGGAGGAGAAGGTATCTGGTAGACCTTAGAGGTGACCAGTGTGCAAGTCCTTCCGCCACTGTCCTCAGCGCACACGAGGAGTATTTCAGCCTGCCAGGAAAGGTTTCAGGCTCCAACCAGTGAGGCCAGACTGCCCAGGCTTAAAGCGCTGCTTTCGCACAGCTCCTGCTTCCTTAGGTGGAAGGCCCTGGCGATGGACACTAGCATGGAGCAATCTGTCCAGAAAATAAGCGGTGCTGGTTGCCTGAACACAGCAGTTAAGTGCCTTTACTCTTGAGGGATGTTTTGGAACTCGCAATGCAGCATTTAGCAAAGTAGGTCGGTGATTCGGTTTGCACATAGATTTGCATGCCGCCCCAATTAGAGCTGGATGGCAATTAAGCATTCAGAGCAAGCAGGAACGGCTGCTGCATAGCCAAACAGGAGCGGCACTGTTGTATGCAATGTCATGGCCGCAATGTTTGTATCAAACATTGCTATACCTTGTTCTGACCAAATATGGATTCATTAGTTTGCATCATCTCTATCCAGTACCCAAATTGTCCAAATCTGAAGCCTTTAATCTTGTCTAGTTATTCATTTTTTTTCAGAATTATACTATTATCTATACTATGCTATGAAGAATTCCCTTTTAGCCCAGCTAAATTACTCTGTGCAATGTGATAGAAGGAAGTAGATAGGAGCCTGACATTTCTTTTTGTGCTTGTGGCTACTGTTCGAAATATCCTTGAAAAGTGATGAAGAAAGGGGTCTTTCCATGGGTGAAGGGGGCTAATAATTTGAAAGGACCATCCATCTTGGGAAGCACACTGCATCAAGCAGACCGTCTGATTTTCCACTTGCAAAGCACACTGAAATCCCTCAGATGACACCCTCATCAATCTTTTCGCTCCCAACTGCACAGCTGTTTTGTTAAATAACCGCCAACGGAGTCAGAGAAGAAAAGTCAGGCAAAACTTCCACATTTTCTGATCTTTAAGGAATGAGTTGGAGGGGAGGACGAATAGGCATCGCTCAAAGGTGACCAGGCAGCGCTGGCAATAAGCAGCCTGTGGAATTGTCATGGCTGTGAAAGCCATTGGCCACTCCAGGCCTTTCTGCCAGGAGCGCTTCTCCATACGGAGTGCGCGGTGCTGGCCTCCAGCTGTGAGCGGCCTCCCAGGCACAGCCTCCGTCACGACGAGCAAGCGGCTCCACTGCCAAAACCACAGTGCTTACCTTCTCTGAGCGGAGAACGTCACGGATTTTTTTTTTCCCAGTATCTTCTTCCTCCAGATTAACCTGTTGGCCCTTTTACAGTGATCATTGATGCTAGAGAAGGTCTCGTCTGGAGATGGTTTTGGCTCTGTCACAACTCTGATGCAGCCTTACATGCTTACCCCAAGTGTTAGTCTGCGTCCCTCTTAAACCTAGAAACCATCTTAAATTTACAAGAGACACATTTTCCTGAGCAGTGTTGCAGAGATGCTCTGAGTGGAGCATCAAGCACTGGAATAGGCTGCCTGGGAAATGGTGGAGTCACCATTCCTGGCAATGCTCAAGAAACGTGTGGATGAGGCGCTTAGGGACACTGTTTAGCAGACATGGGAAGGTTTATGGTTGGACTTGGTGATCTTGAAGGTCTTTTCCAACCATCCTGATTCTGTGATTCTACACTGCCTCTACCCTTCCCAGGAACAGCTTTTCCTGTAAATGTGGGTGTACTTGACTTCACCATGAGCACGCGAGCTGCAAATCGGCGATTACGACTGCCTGTGGAGCTGGGCAGAAGTGCCACCGCGGGGTCACACACGTGCACTTTGGCGCTACCCAGGGAGCCATCGGTGCCGCTGCCACCTCCTCCAGGAGGTGCTGGCGCTGAGCTGTGAGGACGAGGTCGGCGCTCGCTGGGGCTGAGCCGCCCCGGGAAGGGAGGCTGGAGCCGCCGGCTCTGCGGGCCCCCTCGCTCAGCCAGAGCAGAGAGGCGGCCTAGGGCAGGTCTGCAGGCTGCCCAGCCAAGCTCTGCAGCTCACACACAAGCTCCGAGGTTTCAGCCACTAACCTCTTACTCAGAGAACTGTCTCTATAGCTGCATTGAAGAAATGGTCAGGAGGGCTTTAAAAAAAAAAAAAAAAAAGCGTATGAGAGCTGAGATGTCCTTGCGGCTGTAAAATATAGTACAGACAAGAGACAGAGCCTGATTTGATATGACTATTTTTGACAAGCCAATTTAAATGTTATGCAGCTGGCTTTACACTGAGCAGATCTCTGGGGTCCTTTTGTCCTGATTTGAGTCTTTTTTTTTTTTTTTTTAATCAAGGCAGCGGCAAGAGCAAGAAAAGGATGAGAACTCGTTCTTATGACGTAACGACAGAAGTTCCTATGTTTCTGTATTAAAATAAGTAAGTAGGAATTACTCTTATGTCTAAAGAAACCCTTTAGAGAAATTTTGGGAAAATGCACAACTCTTTGTTGATGTTCTCGCTAAAAGTCGTTGTTAAGACAACGGCGAAACAGTTCTGCTGTGTCCACAAAACAGAATTTCCTGGCAGAATAGTCCCAAAGCAGAATACACGCACATCTTAAGACATTGATTATGATTATTATTATTTCCTTGAAGATAAGCAGCTTTCCCTTTCTAATGGCCTTGCTTTATTGGCTGCATACTGTTGGTCTTAGATATGACGATGAATTATTACTTCACGTAAGTCTAAATGATTCATAGATAATAGGAATTCCTGAGCACACTAGGAAATACGAGAAAGAAGATCAATGCTGTTGTTAATTTTAAAAAACAGTATCTCCCATTTTACGTTTCTCATGCTTTGAGATATTAAAGATGCACTATGGTGTAAAAAGCACATATGCTTTTCACATAAATACATAAAGCACTGTGATATTAAATCCTGCAATTATAAAGGGGAAAAGTCATTGAAGAAATGTAAAACACCCTGCGCTACACAAAACTAACTAGAATTTATAGGAATCTGCCATCCTGACAACATGCTTATGTGAAAACATAGCAAAGCAGTTGTTATTTAAAGGCCCACCATGCTCGAAAGTTGCAACACAGCTGTAAAGATAGTTAATCAAGCTTTGCTCCTAAAAATCTGCACAGAGGGAATGCTGAAAAGGATGTTTTAATCTGTACTTTTCACATTAAATACTTTATTGTTTCATAACTGCCTTTCTCTGGCAACCCCTTCAGAAAGGATTGACAACAATAGTGACTTTCTTATACCGTATTCTCTTTTATTTAACAAAAGTCATAGGAAATTCAACCATGCAAACATATACTGGACCACTTTCACCTAAATGCAATTAGCTGTTCCCATATATCTCCCAGGCTATCTCTGAAAAACTCTGATAGTCCCCACTCAATATACACTCACATTTAGGAAAAAGCACACTCTGAGATGACTTTTTTGAAATATTTGTGCAAAAATATACACAAGAAAATCAGAGTGAAGACTATTCACTATTCAAATGTGCATCCACACATTTCTTAAGATTATGCAACATAAACAAGGTCGTCTAGGGCACATTAGAGTGCACTTTATTTAGGAAACTGGAAGAGTTTGCACTTCTCTAAAATCATCTATGTCAGGGAAAGTCTAACACAGTCTGCTACCCCTTTAAATAAATAATCATTATATTTATTTTTTATAACAATTTTATGTTAGGTATGTTTGACAGAGTAAATCTGTCTTCATACGGAGTCAAGTCCCTAAATCATTGCACTTATTAGGACTCTTTTTTCCTAGGACTTGAACTAATTTCATGCCAACATTTGGTGGGAGTGGGGGCATAATGCAGCCATGAAGGGCCATCAGCTCCAGCTTGGCTGCAGATGAAGAGGACTGGCTTCAAAAACTATCTGCTGCAGGGGTGCTCTCAGACACCCAGCAGCTTTGGGGCTGTCCCCTCCTCTTGCAAAGATCCAGGCGGGTCAGGGCCACAAACTGTTAAATAGATTTTGCAAACGTGTTAAGTTTAAGCAAAAGGATGACACGAGGTGAAGTTCTCTTTATTTTAAAGATACATAAAGTTAAGTTTTCCCTTTCTGATATAACACAAGGTGAGGATCAGCTTGCTTTGCCAGAAGGTACTTTGGGTCTCCTTGCAACACTCTACATATGGAGGACAGCTCTGATCCAAAGAGCTGGCTCCACAGGGATTGGACCACTTGATTTTTATTTATTTATTTATTCTGTAGCCCTACAGACAGCATGTGGAGACACTACACCCTGCTAGGAGCTGTAAATATGACAGAGCTCAGAGAAACAAACTAGTGAATATAAGGGTTTTTTTTTTTTTTTTTTCCCTGGAGAGCCACCTGTTCATAGAAACATGGGAGACTGCATGACTATATTAACATCATGTTTTCTTCTAGGTATATTTGTTTCATGCTGATTTCTGGGAGTGAATATGTTTGTACATGCACCTTGCTATCATGGACTGTTCAAATTCAGCACTCAGCAGTACATAACTTCCAGTTCCAACAAGTATCAGTCTCGCCAACTTTGATGCTCAAGGTGGTAAATATCAAATAGAAAACGGGGTAGCTGCAGCACACACTCAGTTTATATGTCTGAGAACATCTTTCTCACACATATCAAAGTACATCTGTTATACCCATTGAGAGAGAGGGGAGAAGAAAAATTTCTGCAGTATTGAAAAATAGAAGGAAATAAGAACATTGCTGGTGCTGTGATCTTTCTTAAACATGAAGCATCAAGTCACAAAAACAGCCTTGATAAATGTTAGTTATTGAGAGGTGTTTTTCTCTACAGAGCTTCTCCTTCAACCCCAATCTGCCTGAGGGGAAAGGAATGTGCCGAAGTTCATGAAGCAAAAATTAATGATGTGGCACATGAATCAATCAGGAGTAGAAAAGCCTTTACTTACAGTTTCTTCTTTAGTACTTGTAGGACTTCCCAGAGAGGCACAATAACTCAAGCAAAATCACTGAAAGCCAAGAACTATTGGCCTCTGAACACATTCAATTGTGTAGCTCTTTTCCTTTCCAACATCTGGAATGGGCTAGAGGTCAGCTCCAGAAAAGTGTGGAAGAGTGTTTGTGTGCCAGGGAGGGGGTTTGACCAAGGAAAGATGGCGAGAGAGGAACCGGCTGCAAGAAACGGTGGCAGAGCAGCAGCGTGGGGGAAGAGGAGGGGGCCACTGGCAAGACAAGGGGCCCACTGAGACCTCGGAGCAGCTCTCCAGGACCAGCTCCATAGGGATTAGCAGCCTCTGGCTCCCTCCAGAGTCTCTTTCCTCCAGGCCCGAGCTGAGAGCTGAAGGCAGGCTCGGGAGCTGCCCATGGGACCAGCTCCTGCTCCCAGGGTGGGCAGGACTGGGCCAGAGCCCCCAGCTTGGGCTCTCAGCCAAGGGAGCTCCGAAGGGAGCCCCCCAGGGGCTCTCAGCTCCAAAATGCTGCCTGTCCTGCCCGGGGAGAGCCGGGGAGCTCGCAGCTGTTCCCCTCACCTGGCAGGCCTTCCCGGCTGCGGCACCCTCCACAGCTCACCTGGAGCATCCAGCCAGCTGAAGACTCGGGTTTGGGTCTGCTTCTCTACTATGCCAGAAGGAGCCTGGAGTCCATCCCTGGGGTTAGGTGCAAAGGCCAAACCCTGTGCTGAAAGGATCTAGAGATGCTCTTCCACAGGCACCAGTTCTTCCACTCATCCCTTCCCCTTCTGACCTGTGTGAAGCAGATCCCACTAAGGAGCAGCCAGCTGTCAGCAAGAACAGGAGCCTCTGCAGCCCATGCAGGATGAAGGCCTGTATTCACATGCAGCACTCCACAGAAACCCCTGCTAACCATGACCAGCACACCAGAGCTCTGAAGGAAGGTGAGGTGAGCTCAAATAAATGGCCTACCAACACCCATGGCAATGGTTTGGAGGTCCACAGGTCTGCTATAAAACCACACCATAGCTGACATCACCACCCCCTTACGCTTGGTGCAAATATACACCACAAGGTTCCACCAGAAATGCTCTAAATACTGCTCCCTTGGGAGCAACCCTGCACACACACAGGGGCTCACAACTTCAGGTGAAGAAGGATTGCTGTGCAGAGGAAACAGATGAAAAGGAATAACAAAGGACAGGAAAATTTCCAGGGGAAAAGAAAAGCCTGAATTATCTGCCAGATATCGCATCCCACGTCACTCCCACACACTGTGACCCTACATCAGAGTTCAAGCATTGGAAGAGATTTTGCATTTCCTCCAGGACAGCTGTCAGGATCAGGATAGCAAGGGTACCTCACAGCAAGTGAAGAAAATCACCTAGCTTTATCCTGTGCTTAAAAATAAAAAAAAAGAAAAAGGGGGGGGGGGGGAAGAGAACTCTCACAGGCATAGAAATTACCCAAATGAGTGCCTGAACTGATTATTTGGAAGAGTTTCAATGTATCCTCCTTAGATTTTCCTTCTCTGTTAGTGTTTTGTTTATCCACATGAACTCCTAACACAGCACCCAAGCTGCTAAGGCGAAGTTAGGGTGGCACAGAAGGCCCTCTGGTGAGCAGGGCACCTCAGAGAAAGCTGGTGCACGGCCCTGGCAGCCCCTGCTGGAGGCCACAGCCTCTCTGCCTCTCCTCACTCGGTAACAGCGTAAGCAGTGCTGCCTACGACTAACCCTGGTTATCTGCAGGGACCCCTGCTGCAGATTCAAATTTGTTCAAAAATTTAGCAGAGTCCTTGCCCTCTCTAGTTTGCAAATAGTGCGCAAACCTGCCCATTTCTGTTACGCCTGAATCTGCGCACTACCAGACGGAACAAAGCTGCCGCCTCAGGCACAGGCCCTGCAGTACTGCCCTCTCACGTGTGAACTCGTGGTTTAGCAGTGATCCGACAACCTTCTTAAAGTGGAGTATTTATTTACAGTAAAGGCATCCCAGGCAGCAAAACAAGCGTTGCACATGCTCCAGTCTTCCCTCAGGGGAAAAGGCCTTACTTCTTACTAGGCTCTTCTCAGAAAACCTATCCCAAAAAGCTGTTGGACGAATGATTGCCAGCTCTGAAGGCATTTGATGCTTCTCTGATTTTTGGGGCAAACTGGATCCTCAGAGTTTCAAGCTTGACCAAGTGTGTTCCGCGTTTGTGTTTCCTTAATTGTCACCCTGATTGCCCTCCTCCTTGCCCTCCACACCGTATATCAGATCAGAAAGATTAGAGAGTTTCAATAGTTACCATCATTATATAACACTTACCAGCCATACCGAGCCATTCCTACTTGGCAGGGACTTCAAGCCATACCTGCTCGAAGTGCTTCAAGACAGGGCTTCACCAGTTCCAGTCTTTCCTCCAGATCACGTAAGTCAGGCTATTACGGCAGATGCTTTATTAAAATGGTTGTTGTGTCTGAGAAGGTAAAACTCCTCATCTAGCCCAAACGCACCCAGCCACCACCTTCGCTGTTGTACTTGCCTGCCAGCCAGAGACACGGTATTCTGCGGTACCCAAACGAGACGCTTCGCACCGCTTGTATGCAGAGAGTGGATAGGGGTATTTGGATTACATTACATTAGGCCATGATCCCTGTGGACTGGGCATTGCACTCTTGCATAACATTTATGCAGTTCAAACACTTAGCGTTTTGTTGGCACCCCCTGCCAGAATGGAGACTTTTAACCAGAACAGACAATTCCACTTTTGAGAGTTCACAGGATTTGCCCAAAGAGACTTCTGCCAAGGCAACCTGACATAAAAGGAATTACTGAAAGAAATGAGACTTCGGAGGGTTTCGCTCTGTACCAACACATATGTGCTTCATTCTTAGGGGGGCACCTCCAAACAACGACTTTGAAAACCCACCTGAAATCCTGCAGCATGGGAGACTTCGGGTCTGCGGGACCCACAATAAGGACAAAACTTCAATTCTGGGTAGATAAAGCTCTGCTTTACTGCTGAACAACTGATAATCTAAAAGAAAACTATAACTCCTCCATGTCTTGTACAGTAACATAACCGAACATTTTGGACTGCAAAAATCCATAAGTGTCCAGCATAGTCCAGAGATGACAGCTATATAGAGACCTAGAAACTACTTGTGGTTCATAGGCTAATTCTTAATATTTAATAGATCACACAGATTTCTACACCTGGTTTTACAGTCTCAGCTGAAGTACACTGGAGTCCATGCAGACATGATGACAGCTGGTAGAGGAATCTGTATCCCCTGCCTTGTGATGAAGCAGCAAGTAACCCCATACTGCTCTTACTAATAACTGCGCAAAAAGATGTGTCTTGGCCAATTTCATCATGAAAGAGTTTTGCTGAAAGAAGCAGAATGCACTCATGGGCTTCTCAAATCATTTTCACAGGCATACTAGGATCACACGGCAATAGAAGGATATTCTTCCAACAGAATGAAGCTGGCACTTTTCACTTTTACTTTCCAGTGCGTAAAATCTAGCTTTGCACTCCTTGTAGAAACATGCTATGAGTAAGAAGCACACAGTCAGAACTCAGGCAGAAATCCTATTATATAAACAGAACTGCAGTGCAATCTAACAAGCCTCAAAAAAAAGTGTAAAAAAAAAAATTGTCAACTTTAATCAGTGCACATCCACCTGAAGAAGCAAGCCTGAACATAGTAGGCACAAAGGAAATTCTGTTTGAAGGAAAATAACATCTCCAATATTCACCTATCATGCATCAGAGACTCTTGGACTGTACTACTAACATTCTTCTGCTGTTAGAAGCTTGGGCATATAATAAATGCAGCACCTGCTGAAAGCAGGGCACTGCCACGTCAGGTTACCTAAAAACTTCAATCTCAATACAAATTTAAATGAAATCTTCCTCCAAAATTTACATCTGAAAACAGTTCAGGACAAGGCGAGTTCTTTTCAGCTTGGTCAAAGTAACAAGCTAATAACAGGTAGCATCATAGTGACGGTTCTTCAGTTTTAATCTTTTTTGCTTGTCCATTAGAACCATGTTGCAGATCCTTTCTTTTTTTTTGCTGCTGCAACCTTTCCTCTTTCCTCTGCAGATAGGTGGCCATGTTATCAAAAGAAGCCTTGTAGAGACTGCTGTAGTGACTCTCTGCACCAACAAAACCTGCAATGGCAGCAAAACAAGAACGTAAGTATCAACGCTCTCATCACTTGCTTCCTGTATTCGAACTCTGTACAGTGGAATTTCCACTCATTCACTGCAGGGTCCTATCCACTTTATTAAATATCAGCTTTTATATCGCTTAAGCCTCTTTCGAAGCATCTCTCCTGCATTCCCACAGCCAAGCTTAGCTTCCATTTTAGGCAAAAAAATTACACCTGGGAAGGCACCTGACTTTCAAGCAAACAGGACACACAACTTTTTACATGTGGGACACTTGCCGAACTCCAAAGACCTTTTAAAAACTACTACAAAGCATTTGTAAAGCTACTGCTACAGTAACTTTTTTTTTTTTTGAATAGAAAAGCACTGCAAAGGGTGTATGTTACATAACTACTTTTAGTTGACTTATTTTCTGGAGTATTCATTTAAAATAATCTGCAAAAAGTACAGTAAAAATGATGACAGAACCATTTCCTACAGTACGTATACATTTCTAGGCATTCATCCCTGATGATTTTGTGACACTTTCGTGAGTCTAGTATTAATCCAGCATAATATTAATCATAGCACCTCCGAGAGTAAGTTGAGTTTAACAGCTATCCCATCCAATCAATTTGTGGAGAACACAGGAAGACCAGCAGGCTAGATCCACATTTCTAAATGGATAGAGGATTATCTGGCAAAGCTGTATCCATTCTATTCTCTACTTGACCAGGCTGTACTCAACCTTGCGAAATCTTTTTCTGGCATTAGTTATGAGGATGAATGTCAAGGTGTTCAATATCTATTTCAGAATTCATCTACATGTCTTAAATCCTACAGAATCTGCAGTTACACAGAATCACAGAATGCTTGAGGCTGGAAGGGACCTCTAGAGATCATCTAGCCCAACCCCCCTGCTCCAGCAGGGTCACCCAGAGCACGTGGCACAGGGTGGCATCCAGGCAGGTTTGGAAGATCTCCAGAGAAGGAGACTCCACAGCCTCTCTGGGCAGCCTGTTCCAGGGCTCTGTCACCCTCACAGGAAAGAAGTTCTTCCTCACATGGAGATGGAATTTCCTGTGTTTCAACTGGTACCCATGACCCCTTGTCCAGCCACTGGCCACCATCAAGTAGAGTTTTGCCCCATTCTCTTTACATTCTCTCCTTATGTATTTGTACATGTTGATCAGATCGCCTCTCAGTCTTCTCCAGGCTAAACAGGCCCAGCTCGCTTAGTCCTTCCTCATAAGATAAATGCTCCAGTCCCTTAATCATCTTTGTTGCTCTACGCTAGACCCTCTCTAAAAGCTCCAAATGAAACAAGTTCATAAAAGGAAAAAATGAGGCTATGCAAGCATTAAGAAGACTGAATTTCAGCAATATAATTATTACCTTCTGTAAGTGAAGTAACTACCTTTTCAAGCACAAATTGGAGTAAGTGCTCATCAAGTGGGCCTCCTCTCACTAATTAACAATAACAGATCCTGTCATCTGAGCAGTCCTCCTTGCCCAGCTGCAGATGTAGCAGCCTACAATAGATCACAGTAATTTGCTATGCTGGAAAATTATGCTCAGAACACGTTCCCCTGCCTGTTCTTTTTACCTCTCTGTCGTTCATTTTCACTCAGATTTCACACTTTTAACAACCTGCTTGGCTGTAACTATCAAATCCACAACACCTACATGCAAACATTCCCCCTTCCAAAGAAGCACTTAGCCTCCTTTTAGATTTTTTAGAGCACAACTAAATACAGCTATAACCATAACAACGCAATACTAGGTATTAAGATCATTTTAAATAAGACTGTTCTTTCCTGCAACTTTGTGGTCTGTGTGGATTAATTACAGTTATGGATGACCTCCAAGGACAGGCTGAGAGCAAGCTAGTGGCTGTTATACCTTTTTAAGAGGGTTCTGGATCTCCCAGCAAAGCATATGCAGGAGGGAGAGATTTTAATTAATCAACCCTCAATACAGTTGATAGTAAGACATACACTAATATATGTGTATGTATCTTTTCCTACCTTGCAGCCACCACTGCCATAATTTCAACTTCTGAATAAAGTCAGTGTTCTTTTGAATATATAGCCCTGGAACTTTGCTTCCAAATGAAAAAATCATTTATTTTTCTGCCATGGTTTGAGGACAAAGAAAAAAAAATAAACAACTCTGCCATAAATTTCTTTCATCTATGATGATCTGATGTTCCAGGGTCAAACCCTTCAACCACATTAGGTTCCAAATAATCTGCCTTACCAAGACTGACTTGACAGGGCCATCTTTACAGTGAACCTGTTCCTTCCAGAGCACTCTGTTCCCACTGTCTACATTGCACTTTTAGTAGTTTCACATCCAGGGAAGATACAAGAACGCACCAGAACTTGCTGACAGAGCAGTACGACAGACCTCTGCAGTACAGTGACAGGGTGTTTGCAATGCATCCCTCTGCTAAGGTACCCAAGTAAAACAGTTCTAGTGCTGTAATTCAGATCTAGACGTTTGCACCAGTTTGTGAGAAGAGTAACAAATTAAAATGTGTTTGTTATCTACACTAATCTCCACAGAAGGACTACGAATTACAGAGACATCCCAGATGGAGTGAAGAAGCTGGAAAGACTAAGCAACTTCAACAGCCAGCAAAATTGACCTGAACTTCTGATCTTGTTCCTAAACCTTGTACTTCATTTGTAAAAATGCAGTTCCAGGGCCTTTAGGCCAGATTTCTCACCTTCAAACATTGTCCAGTTGTCATGAAGATATTTTGACATCTTCTGCAATCCTTTGTCATCAGTTACAGGCTGGAAAAGAAAAGAAACTCTGCATAGTAATTTGAGCATAATGAACAGGGAATCTGACATTTCACAATACACTGAAAAATGCAAAAGCTCCCGTATGAGCACACTGTAAGAAGAGGCAGTGTAACCTCCAGGATCTCTTAGGCTCCTCCTTCTTTCCCTGACCACTACAGAAACCTGGCCTGAGTTTACCTATTCTGCTAGCGAAGTTCAGCAGTCAGAAGGAAAATAAAATGGATTCCCACTTACTAATTTGTGAAATTCCTTTTCTTCACCAGAAACACTTAATAAAAAAAGTACTTAGAAGTTTAATTTAAAATCACCTCACAACTATACCACTGTTAGTTTTGGACTTGGTAGGATAATGAGGGAGTTTCCAATTATTTAATAGGCAATTACAGAGAACTTGTAGCACACGACCTAACTTTGACTCCTTGTTCTCAATGCTAACAACTTTAATGCTGTCAGAATACCCAGCCCTCCCCACAGGATCCCACGAGGGATTCTTTTTCTCTTTTGTAAGTTAGAGAAGTTGGAATTTTGGATGGAATTTTGTTGTTTCATTTTAAACCATCATAGCATAGACAAAGCAAAGACAATGGTTTTTTTGTAAGTTAGAGATGTTGAAATTTTGGATGGAATTTTGTTGTTTTGTTTTAAACCATCAAGTGTAGCATAGACAAAGCAAAGACAATGGTTTAAAGTATTGAGTGCTGCAGCTTGATCCCACTATTCCACACGTTAGCTTTGTAAGAAATGAGACTTTTAATCGTAAGATCTGCGGTAGCTTTGCAGTAGCTTTTTTGTGACAGAAGTAGGAAGAGATGTATCCAAGATTTAAGTCTTCATCTTAAGACATAAACTTAAGACACGTGAAAGCTAAACGGCAAACTTCTCTGAGCATTGTTTGTTCTGTTTTCACTGTGTCCTGAAGATGATGCAAAACATCTATGATTTTAGTGTGAGAAAAACATTTACCTTCCACTGTCCATCCTCTGGCCTGTGCAACAAAAGAGGGGCTTCCTTGCTTTCCTGCAAAATCCAGAGATCTCCTGTTTCCTCAAAAGCAACGTCCCAGCCTTTATGCTCCAGGGAGATTTGACGTCTGTAAACTAGCTGCTGGGCAATGGCATCAAGCTGAAAGATGTAGACTGTGGGAATACTTTTGAGAGAACAGACTTAATTATCATAATTACCAAATCCACCTACAACCATCACATGGACAGCAAACTGCAACCACCCACTCCAATTCCAAACACAGCCAAAGCAAATCACTGGCAATTGCAAAGACCACTGTAGCAGTCCAAGGAAAGTTTACTCACATGCTCTGAGGCAGGAGCTATAAGATACCCGCAATGTCAAATGGCTTTGCAAATGTAATATGAAAGAAAGAGCAGTCAGACTGCCTTTCCTTTAGAAGAAAAGGCAGCAAATGGAATTTTACAAGGATTATTAAGGGTTTCCATAGGAAATGTTGTTTCATAGCACAAGCAGCCTACAGGGCCTAACCTGAAAGAGCACCAGTAAAAATAAAATCAGAAGGAATTTCACATTGGTGAATGGAGACTAAAACGAGAAGGACCTTGAACAGGTTAAAGAGGAGCATTTGAGCACCACAACTGCAGGGTGTCATCCCCACCTCTGCCGTGAGCACCCCACTCCCCTACAAACGAGGCCTCTACGGACACAGCTTCCTCGCAGGTCTCAGGTAGGTGCATGGCGGGGCAGGAGCCCTGGGCTCCCTCCTCCCTGTGCCGCCGCCTGCACGGCAGCGCTGTCCGGATGTGGAACAGCTGCAGATGGAAACAGGAGCGTAAGGCGCCGCGCGGCGCCGCACCAGGGCTCGCTAACGCACGCGGAGCCCCTGCCCAGGCCGCTCCAGCGCCGCGCTGGACGCTCGCGCACGGAACTGCTAGGCCTGGCAAGGCGCGTGCCAGGGCGAAGCCAGGGCTCCCCGCTCTGGCAAGGAGCGAGTTCATCGGGGCAGACTGCCCATTTCACCACACCGGCGGCTCTAGCAGGCTCTCCCCTTCCTCTGGCCAAGATTCTGTAAATTAAAACAGTTTTCTTGGCAGGCTTAAGGTGCTGTGGAAAGAGACGGGAAGAATGTTTATCCATTCCCACCAGGCATTTCCCTGCGAGTCGGACAGCAAGGTTCCCTCGTTCTTGGCCCCGCTGCTCCCTAGCACTGGCTCTTAATAAAATCACATATGTTTGAACCTAAGAGTTCAAACAGTCTCTCCGTGGTTTTAAAATGAAGCAATACTGCAGTTTTAAACATCTACAGGTGCAGAACATGGCAACAAATGTTGGGCACTCTGGTGTAACACATCCCGAGCGGACAGCACCCAACCTACCGGGGCCCCGCGCACCTAGCCTTGCCATTTCCCACGGGGAGGAAAAGCAGCACAAAATTCTTCAAAAGCTTTATATATCGCTATAACTCAACCCTAAATTCAGATCAAGTACAATCAGCACTCGCAGGTCTCCTGCAAGACCACAGACATGCCCGTGACACTCAAAAATCCACTGTACCAGGTACTTCAGGCTGGGAGAAAACCTAAGACATCCAACAGGGAGAACTGTTTCTCCACTACAGGACACATGAGACCTTAGCTGTTCTTCCATCTACTCTTACCAGTCACATATAACGGCAACATAACCACCTCGACAGCAGTAGGCTATTCTTGACACAGTGTATCTCTGTTAGGAAAAGGAGAGAAAAGAAAGAAAAAAAGACATTATAAATTTGAGACCATTTATAAGCAGAAAATTTACATTTAATTCCTTGTCTTAGCTTTTTAATTTTATCAGATGTCTAAAATTGTAGTAACCTAAGCAACATAGTTACATTAAAATTGCAATCAAATATATCTTTTGTACTAATGTAGTTTTATGAAGTTTTCCACACTTCTCCCTTTGCAGTTATCCAGAGACCAAACGTAGAAGTGTTAGCTTGTATTTTAACTGTAGTTCACTAGCAGATAAGATGCTGAAGGAGTGCACATCAGCTTTAAAAACCTCTCTCCTGCAAGACTCACGGTGAAAATACCAGTGTTAAACCTGCTTAGCTAGAATATCACACCAATAGCTTAGACAATATACGACATTAGAGTCTGTCATACTTTGTTAAAAAGAGAAGTGAATAGTCCATATCCTTGCTGGGTTGTCCAAGATTTCAACCTCTATGTAGGTGAAGCTCAACGTGCTCTGAAGAGAGAGGCAAGATTGCCTCAGGATGTTTTCCTCATTTAAGCAAACTACCTTTAATTCATAAGAAATGCAGTTTTATTTTACAGGGAATCAGGGAAATGTTTTTGCTGGAAACATCACGCTACTTGAAATACGCAGCAATTGATTTGAGGCTACCTGAGTGGGAATTAAGAATTTGGGACTTTTTTTAAAAAAAAAGGTATCTTGCATATCTTATATAATATGAAAGACGAGCCTGCAAAAGCAAAAAGCCTGTCTCTAAAGTAAGTAGTGATAACGCCATCATTTCTGTATAACCAAACCTTCCTGCCAGAGGAGCTGTGGGTCATCCCCTTTAGGGCAAACGTCATCCTGCCACTCTGATGGCAAAATTAACATGT
>NW_010577777.1:130930-145541 GCF_000705375.1 Tinamus guttatus
CATAAGCAGCTGCATTTGAAAGTCACCAAAGGATTTGGACCAGGCCAGCAGCTGATGCACAGCACGGTCAGAGGACTTATTTTCCAATTCTGCAATCAACTTAGGAAAACAAAACAAGCTGCGTAGCTCCCAAACAGCCAAGAAAGCAAGTTTAATACAAGAAACTAATGCCTTGTCCACAGTATGACCACAAGAAGATGAAGCAACTACGGCAAAGTCAACTAACAGTACAAATATAGCCAAAAAATCCCCAAGTTACATGGTGCATCTCCAGCAAAAGAAGAAAGGAACTCGTTGTGTGATACAGTCTTACTCTGGGGAGGCGTAGGAGGGAAGCAAGCAAGAACAAGAGCACGTGCAGCACCTAGCAGCGGGCACCTCTTGCACACACACGGCATCATTTCTTTGGACAGAAGATTTTCTAAAGGAAATACATGTTTAAGAGCTCTTTGGAACAGCTGAGGCCACTCAGACATAAGTGCTACTCCATAGCCGACAGTGGGACCCAGGCCTCCTGTATAACACAGACATAAAAAATGCTTATGGTTTCAAATACAGGATAGGATGAGGTTGAGTGGGTTGAATCATCATCATCATCATTAGCTACACATCTAATACTAATTACCACAGGATGAATCCCTTTACACTGTAGCTTTGGAGCAGAACTGACAGCTCCTATTGTCCACCAAGACAACAATGTCTTTAGACATTTACGGAAATAAAACATGATGTTAAAAAAAAAAGTGATTTTTGTTTCTAGTAACAAAGCTTCTCTCTGTATCATGGCAAACATGCAGGATGTAAAGGCAGTGATAGGAAGTACCCACCTACGTAGCTCAGTGCTTTGTCAGGCAGACAAAGGGTTCTGTGAACTTGAAATATGCAGCAGCTCTCCCCAGCCCTTACTGGGGAGGGAGGAGGAGAATTTCTGAACCAAGGATTATTCACAGCCTGGCAGAGATGGGAAAAGGCACTTTTTTCTGCAGGCTCCTTCCTTTCTTTCACATAACACTAGGTAAGTTAACGTTCACTGGAGTGAACACACACCCCAGGCTAGTATCTTGACTGTAAGCCAATGAAAACACTGAACTTAAAGAAAAGCTACAAGAGAAGCCTGTGATGAGCAGAAATTCACTCGATACTCTCTCTGCTGATTCAGTATTTATGTGCCAGTGTTATCAGCCTGCCAACATTTTAAAATTAACTTTGATGTCATCTGTGAGAAGAAACCCTATGAAAAATTAATGTATTGAAGCACTGGGGTGGAGTAGTACAATTCATGTTCTGGACTTTAAACAAGCTTCTGTTTTCAGGAAGATCAGATGAAGTGAAAGCTCTGAAAGGGGAAAATACTTATGCAGCACTACACAATTAGAGGAATATTCCTACTCTAGTGGGAAAACAAATCGGGGATCTGCAACCCTTCTGCTGAAACCAGCACTGTGCTGCTCAGGAACATTCATTTCCCAAAACAGACATATTTTGTTTGGCAGACGATGAAAATAAACCCACATTTACATGCTCATATGACCTATCATTACTAATGAAACACAGTAATAAGGAAATCAAGTGGTTCAGTTCAAGCTTCAGTGCATTCATAGTGGGTACCAACAGTAAAAAAATAAAATTCAACTTGAAGCAAAAGAAGAGCTTATATCCCAATCTCATCTCTCGCAGTCAGAATCATTAGCACCCAGCAGGCAGGTTACAACCTACGAAGTGCTGACTGCAGAGACGTTTTCTTACATCCAGAATACAGATGGCACACCAGGACGTGAGGATGATCTTCGTTCTTCGATAGAGCTGCATGCCCAGGATTGCTAAGTCACACCACTGGACAGAGGCAGCCCTAGAAGCATCAAAAAAGACAACGCCAGAAGAAAAGCACAGGCTCCTCTTGATCCTGCTGGCCGTCAAGAAACAGTCTCCCAGAATTACTTTTTAAGATAATCCTGCCCAGAACCAGCACACTAATTAGTAAGTATAACATATGACACATTATTGTAATGGTCAGGCAGTGGTTTAAAACAGTAAAGCGCCAGTAGAAGAGAAGTACATATTGACAACTGTGTAGCAAGACGGCACCGAGGTGGCACTGCACAGCGTTAGGGGTTAAACCCACCTGTCACTTAAGGTTTAAATGCGTCTGTCACTCATCTCTATCATCACTGGGACTCTGCCTCATGATCTTTACAAACACTTCAGAACCCTGAACGCCACCCACATCCTCTGCACCCCACAAGCATGATAAAAATCCAGTGGTATTAGAGACAAACTTTAAAAGGACAGTATGAATTGGTCCTAGGTAGAATTGTGCAGATTCAAGGAACACGTCAGCCTGAGGTTTCCAAAAAGACCATTAAGAAACACAAAGCACATGCCAATACCTGCAAAACACTGCAGGAATAAAGCTCATACACATGCCCAGCTGGTGTGTTTTCCCTTTTTGTTACTCTTTACTGACAGTAGGAGGAAAAAAGAAGCTAATCAGAGACTTCTGAAGCAATCAAGACTACAGAAAGACTCCATCAGCACAGGGTATCCCCAGAAAGAACACTATCAGGTGTACTAGGAGATGCCAAATATTATAAAACTACGTTCTAAGATCTTCAAAAGCACTCAAGAGTTAAAGCTTTTCCTTTTGAGCAGTTGCTGTTTGTTCCTCTTATGTACATGGCAAGTTATTTATTAGTCCTCAATAGTCCTATAAAGTGAGGAAGTAAAATATTTTAACATAAGACCATCCCTCCTCCCAAAGGAAATACCTTACAGCAGTACTGAAGACATAGATTCAACTTATATCAAATTATGCTGTTTGCAAGCAAGTGGTCATTAACTACATTTAAACACAAAGATTAAAAGTTCTGGCTTGGGAACTCCCTAATCCAGGAAGTTTTTACTCAGATATATATTGGGTTTTACTCAGATACAACTTCAAGGGGTGTTAAAGCTGTTACTTCAATAATTTTAAATGGGTTAATTTTTAGCTCTTTCTAGCTTTATAGACTATCTTCCAACTAAGAGACTGAGGCATTTTTGCTACTCAACCTACAAACTTACATGGGGACAGAAGTATGAAGAACTTCTTTTAGCTACTGCTTGACATTTTTAGCAAAATAAGCGAGACATGAACGAGTTTCAGGGACTTTCTTCCCTCCTCCAAATCCAAGCTCTTCTAACAATTTCTAGGCCTTGCAGAAGCCCAGCCTGAAGGGAAGCACTCCTAACATGAAGGCAACAGACACTACTGGGAGTCACAAGGTTCAGGACAGCAGAGGCAGTAGCACGCACATCTTACCACGCGGCCATACCTGGTTGGTTTGGGTTGCCTCAGGCTCCCGGAGGCTGCTTAGATCACAGCAGAACACCTCCTTCCCAATCTTGTACTCCCACAGGCGCACAGTACTGTCCTGGACAGATTCAAGGGGACACAGGTGGGTTACTAGCAGTACCTCAGGCAAAATGAGGCCACTTGTGCCCTTCAGCTAAATCCTATTTCCCTGAACAACTTCCCACAGAAATTGCTAAATAGTCATTTAGTTAAGATCTCAAACTGCAGATAAAGCATTTTAATTAACCTTTTTCTCCTTAAAATTTAAATTATTCGATCATGCTAACTTTAATTCTCCCTTTGAAGTGGAAATTGGGTAGCTGGAGGAATGGATTTCAGATCTGTCTTATACAGCACAATAATATGTAGCATCAGTATTTTAATGGCAATTCCTTCATGCTGCCCTTTTTTCCCCCAACTCATATTAGGAATCAAATTCTCATTTGATTTACTAACCTCCTAGAGAGAAACTAAAGACCCCTCTAGAAAAACAGAGCCATAAAGGAATTTCCTAAGAATGAAACAGTCCTAAAAGCACAAAACACTAACACTAGAGATGCTTAAATAGGGGTTAGAAAAGAACAAGCAAAAGAGTTACGGCAGCAGTAACAGCTGTTGAAACCAACAGTCCTAAAAGCACAAAACACTAACGCTAGAGATGCTTAAATAGGGGTTAGAGAAGAACAAGCAAAAGAGTTGCGGCAGCAGTAACAGCTGTTGAAACCAAGAGCTATGCTAAGCATTGACACAACCCTCACAGAAAATACTTTTTTTTTCCTTCTTATGCACCCCTGGTAGTCGGAGACACGAAGAATATTATTTCCTGTTGGGTCAGCTCCATTTACTTAACTCTTTACACTTCTGGTCTGACAACAGGAGTCCCCCCAAAAAAAAAAAAAGTAGGGGAAAACCTACCTCACTTCTTCAGTTGCCACCCTAGGCACTGTGGAGCACTGCACTGCAGTCTCTACACAACACCCACTGGACATACAGTGGGGACATATAGATGAGGACACAATTCAAAACGGGTCTCACAGTAAAAAGCAAATGGGAGGAGGAAGTGGGAACTGTTCTTTAATCTTAAGTGCTGTGAAGAAATCTGGGATTCAAAGGCCATAAATTCTCAAGACGCTCATTATCATGGCAGGCTACCATAATATTGACTTGCTTCAAAGTTGTTTAAAAAGTCAATTGATTTGTTTGTGCTCTGAAGCAAGAGTTAATGGTGATGAAACATTGAGGACTTCCTGATTTATTCATCCCAAAGATGTTAATAAGCAGCTAGATTTGTTATAAACATTCTTAAACGGCTCCTATATGACCTAGCAATAGAATGGCTAAACACGGAACAGAAAGCAAAGGAGTGAGGGTGAGAAGAAAGGGAAAGCTAGAAATCAAATAGAATTTATGCTCAAGAGTCCCAGGGAACTTGGAGGCAAGCATAAGCAGATAAAGGTTTTAAAGTCTAAACTTTTAGAAAAAAATACTTTCTAGAAGAAGTTGCAATACATACCCCAGAAGCTGACAACAGCAAATCTGGATAGTTGGGTATTACAAATATTTTGCTTACAAACCTGAAGGAAAAGTAGTTACAAGTTGAACTCTGTTACATGACACTCTGGTCTTTAAACACACACAACAAGAGAACTCACCCATTTTAAGAGAATCTTATGATAACTAACAAACTGATTGTCTCCATCAAGCTAGTTAAGAATAACATAAAATATATCTACTATACTTAGTGTGTGTTATTAACTTAGAGCTCAGCAACATAAAATCTAGTATCCCAAGACATTATCGAAGTGAGCACTCTTACTTTTGAAAATGAGCATAACTTGAAGGCTATTAAATAAAAATAAATAAATAAAGGAAAAGATTGGGTCACTGTGATACAAGCTCCTGTGACAAAGCAGTAATGACAGGTGCACACAACCATAACAGATTCACCAAGTCATCAAGCACATCATTAAATGAGGAAAATCCAGGAGTGTGAAACAAGACAGAACAATTACAGTTGCTTTATATACACCTTTACTTCTTTATTCCTTATCTAAATATTGAACATTTAAATAACACTTCAAGCAGTTTACGCTATATGCCTTCCTACTGTGCAAGCACTAATGAACTCTTTATGTGGGTACAACAGCCCCTGTTTAAAAGCATTTTTCTGAACATCAAGGTTTGCATTCATTAGAAAGTACAACCGTGTAACACAGTAGGCAGAAAGAACAGACACAGCTGCGCAAATATGCTACAAAAACCTGTCTGACCAAAGGCTACTTAGATCTCTAATATGTGAAGTTTGCTGCTTTTAAACTATGCCAAGTCTACTCACATCAGACTACCAAATGATTTTATTAATCTCTGTCCTACGGACCTTATTAAAACACCTTGCTGGGTAGGTTCCACAGGCTGCCACCTGTATCGCTAGCTCCCTGCTCTCACTTTAACCTTTGCCGTAGCGCGTGGACCGCCCCAGGCTGCGTCTCCTTGTGCAGGGAGGTGCCTGCAGGGTGCTGCTATCCCCAAGGGAGCCAGCAGCCCCACATGCAGAATCAGGAACGCTGGGCCCTGTCCAGACCGTGGCTTCTCTGCCACCCCGATCTCTGCGGGCCTCAGAATGGTGGCAATGGCCACAACCAAAACCTTGCATAGACTCCCTGTGCCCATCTCCCCCCTCGCCCTGCCACCCCCCTAAAAAAACAAAAAAAAAAAAACAAAAAAAAACAAAACAATGTCTGCAAAAGCTCACAAAGCAAATACAGATGGAAGGCAAAAATCAGAAGATTTTGAAAATACCATAACTGACAGTCATTTTTAAAAATTAAAATATGGATGGAAAAAAAGTCTTTTAAAGTCTATTTTCCATTTGAGCTTTCCTTTTTCATGGGAGGACTACTGAGAATAAGACAGCCCCTCCCTAGACTAAAAAAAAATAAATAAAAATAAAAGGATCAATATAACAGCTCAAAGACCTTGCCTATTCTTATAGCAAAAAAAAAAAAATCAACTACAATTACATCAGCATAGCCAGTGGATTGTTTTGCTGCCTTCCCTTCCTGAGATTGCTGTAATGAGAAGGAAAAAAGCACCCTTCTTTTTTATGCAGGGGGAACCCTACATCCTGCTGCACTTAACACACCACAGCAACATCCTTCATCTTCCATGCATCTTCCACGTATCCTTCTTTTTGTCTAACTGTTCTCGCTCATAGCAGAACAACCCATCTCGGAGATTTAAAAAAAAAAAAACAAAAAAAAACAAAAAAAAACCCACCCCCACACCCCCACATACAAAGTATTTTCCTCAGACACTCGCAAGACAAGGAAACTAAGAGGAGCAATTCCTAGAATCTGGAAGATCATTTTGTAGCTTCTAGCTCATTGCAGTCGAATGTTTAGGCAAGCAGTGCTGGTTTTTTTAATCTGTGTCACCACAGTACCTCCAAGCTTCAGCTCTGCACCAAGATGCTGTTTGAGTACAGTTTGCTCAAAAAACAGACTCGTTCTTCCTAAGACTAAGGTAGGCTCTGAACTAACAAACCCCCAGTCTCTGGAGTACGTAACTCAGGTCTACATGTTGCTTAATATGACTTTGGGAAAACAAGCACTTCATCCATCCAGTCACAACGAAGATTTACATATTTACAGCTTTACAACTTACTCTTTGTGTCCTAGACAGTAGGATACAATGTTATGAGGAGCTTTAGCCAAACTGACCCTGATCTTCTCATCTCTGTCAGCCGTTAGGATATACCGGTCATCAGGACTCAGTGCCTGTTGGCAAAGACAGAGTTTTAGTGCCCAATACCTGAACATTTCTTTAATGGAAAAAGAAAGCAGTAAGCTATCTGTTTTTCCCTACTCCAAATGGCAGCTGCAAACATTAAGCCACATGTTTCCACTTACAATAGAAGCAAGTCTTTGTGATAGTAACTTTCTTGCTCACTAAGAGAAGCAGCACTGAGTCCAAAGAAAGCCACTGCACTTCAGAAGTACAGCAGAAATCCTACTGCATCTTAAAAAGAAAGAAACTTGTCATACTGAAGAGCTAAACTGACATGAAAGAACTGGGTGAATTCCCATGTGTACTCTAAGTCTTCCATGACTGCAACTTGGAGAATTTTTGAACAATCACTCTCCCAGAATAGACAACCCATGTGTTTCCTTTCCAAACCTCCATGTTCAGACACACTCAGCAGGCATGTCAACTTCAGCAAGTCTGGACTCAGACCCACTTAAACACACAAAAAAAAATCCAAAGACTGCTCAAGAAGCTCTCATTATATGCCACGTCCTTGAAATGACAGCAACGATTGCAATGCTAAGGGAGGGCTTATGGGAGAGTGGGAAGAAAACAGACTTTTGTACCCTATTAAATTAATATACTATATAATTGTAAATACCCAGAGGACGGGAGAAAGAACACAACAGCATTAAAAATACACGTCTGTATTTTGCACAGGTATTTTCTGAACAGGGCATTTGACTAGGCAGTTGGCCAGTTTTCTAAACAAGGCCTGGTAGACTTCCTTGCAATATCCATAACAAAAATACAAGCTAAACATACCAGAAACGAAGGTAAGGTGGGAATTCTCCTAGTAAAAAGTCTTCTGCAATGACACATGACACAAACTGTGTTGAAATCATTTCTCTAACCACTACTTTGTACTGCAAAAGGAAGTCCTTTGTAAGTCTTAAGGACCCTGCCTCCTCACAGCATCAGTCTCGGTGTCCCTCATTCCTACAAAACCCTGAACTCTTAGTCTGTCTTTCCTGCATCATCCGGCTGTATCTTACAGTTACTGTTGCTAGTGGAGCAGATAATGGTTTTCTCATGACTTTTCAGGTAAGCATAAAAACTCTGTGTCAGAAAGTTTTAGAACAGGTTTAATCATTTACTACAGAGAAAGCTTCTGCACTGTTGTGACTGTTACCCTTTTAGTTTTATAACATTGCTTTTCCAAAACCCTTCATGTGTGTTTATATAAGGCTCTAGATATTGGAGTTCATAAAGAAATTCATGTTCCTATTCACTTGCTGCTGAAATTCAGTGACAGACCTTTGAAGGTGAAAGAACAAAGATATTGCTCTTCCTATATGAAAACACTGAAATTCAAGTGCTTTTTCGTGACTGATAAAGGAATATCATAACAAGGCATGGAGGCCTATTAAGATGCCACAGACTCAGAACAACTTTGAAAGAGATGTTCTTCCAAAAAGAAAAATATTCTTACTCCAGGTTTGGGTGTACTGCCTTCCCTCTTATGCAAATTCAGAAGTTTTCCTTGTCTGAAATGCACTTACTGCGAAAGACGGCAGTGCCTGGAACCTTTAACACAGTTTGCCACAAAACTTTGCAATAAGTAAGCTACATAGCTAAACTATGGCACTTCTTTTGTAATGCAGTTACCCTTTTGTCCGTATTCCCATTTTTTAACAAGCAGCAGTGACATTCCCATAAAAATCGAACTATAGTCCTAGACGACATTTTAGCAGAAAACTAAAATGCTAAACAATTAACCACAGACATCTTTCAGTAACAAAGAGCAGCGCAGAGCAGCAAAGAAGTCTGCAAGAGAAAACAAGAGGACAAAGTCACATTCACTCCAGATCAGGCACAGCAGACTCATACTGCCACATTAGGGATCAGCCAGACTGGAGAGAAATTATGCAAAGTTCACCAAGTATTGTATCACTCAAACTTAATAATGGCAGTAACAGGCATTCCAATAAGCAGACAAACATAAGTGACTGAAAAAGGACTCTTTCTCTAGTAAAAAAAAAAAATACAGTGGTCAGAGATTTGTTTTATTTTACCTTTTTGTCTCAGTCACTAATACAGCAAAAAGGTGGCCATATATTTTGCAATTGAGTAAAAGATAGTACTGACACAAAACTGTCAGGGAGTTTAGTTAAGAGTAGTAGTAGTATTTGAAATTACATGACTTTTTTTTTTTAATATAGTAGCAAAGAGTAAATACAGTGGTCAGAGACTGTTTTATTTTACCTTTTTGTCTAAGTCACTAATATAGCAAGAAGGTGGCCATATATTTTGCAATTGAGAAAAAGATAGTACTGACACAAAACTCTCAGGGAGTTTAGTTAAGAGTAGTAGCAGTATTTGAAATTACACGACTTTTTTTTTTTTAATATAGTAGCAAAGAGGTGGCTGCCTTTTTAGCTCACTGGGCTTCACAAACATCACACATACAAAAAAAAACTCTTAAGAGTTAAGCTGCGTAGAACTTGCCATTTCTGAGTGGTTTTTTAGTGCTTACTCACTACAACATTGGTTAACCCACGCAAGGTCCATCAGATCTAATGTGCACCCATCCCTGCAAACACAGCCAAGCTGGCAGAGACTGCTAATGACTTCACTTTCATCAGAGAGCACGAGAAGCAGAAATCTCACTCACATCCCAAGTTATTTTCTCAGAAAGTCCTTTCTGGCCCTTTTTTATACAGACAATTGTCACAAGCAGCAATGAAACACTTGTAAATGAAGGACCTCTGGTGGACAGCTACAGACTTTTCTCAGGAGGAGAGAAGAAACAACTACAGAAGGAAAACAGTTGCTAGTATCTCTAAAGATATGTTCTTAAGAGGTTCAGAAGTGCCCTGAAATATCCTCATTTGCAAATCTATCAGAGATCAACAGAACTGGACAATGCGTTCACTAAAGTGTTCAGTATAGCTCTTAAAGATCCAACCTTAACATTTACTAGGAACAGATAAAGACTCAGTTCTTAAAGATGGAAATAACCAAATTTTGGAATAAGCAAAGAGATTTCTTTGCCAAAGATAGAAAAGTCTGCACTCCCAGTCTTAGCATGTGACATATGATACATAACTTCTTGGCAAATACCTTTGAAATCCCAAGAACATCAGATTTGTTTGAACAACAACAACAAAAAACAAACAGAAAAAAACACAACAATAACAAATGCCTTTCAAGAACTACTATTTTGTAAGCTTATGTTACCAGTCACAGATCCACAATGAAACCTGCTTCCTTACCTGACACTAACACATTCCCATGAAGGTGTAGTATGGAACAGAATCAGACGTTTGTTGTCATCTGTCAAGGCAAAATAATTTCCGGATAAGGAGAAGGCAAAAGCTAAGATGTCATCACTTCCTTTATCTGCTGGCTGTCCATCCTGTCTATTATACAGAAGAGAAAAAAATTAGGTTCACAGTCTGAAGCAGTTACAGAAATCCCTAAGAAGCCAAACCCCTCCTCCCGTTAAAGCGGGTTGCTCAGGTCTTGCTCATTTAAATTTCAGATTTCGCCAAGGATAGAGATTTGACACATTTGGAACGCTGCTACCGCACCACAAGATTTGGGGCACTGTTATCACGTTTTCAAGACGAAAAAGTTCCTTGCCTAATTTTTATTTCCCATACTGCAGCTTGTGTCTCTAGCATCACATCTTGATCCTATGCATGTGTAAGAACTATCTCTCAGCCATCTTTACGCCCTTTACCAGAGGGCTGCAGCCACCACTAAGATCTCTCTTTAGCTTGCTTTTCATTCAGGCTCAACAGGTCTTATTCTCTCAGCTCCTCCTTGTACATCATCTATTCCAACCCCCAAACATCTTAGCAGCCCTTTGCTGCACTAGCCCCACTTTATCAACATTTTTTCTTGTACTGAAGGGCCCAACAGTGGAAGAGCGCACCAGATATGGTCTCACAGAAAAAGAAATAGAGGGAAGAAAATGATTTCCCTTGAGCTCCTACCTACCCTGTTGCTGCTACAACACAGGACCCTTGTCCTCCTTGCTGCAGGGGCGTGCTGCTGACTTACACCCACGTGCCAGAACCCCCACAGCCTTTCCTGCAGAGGGGTTTGCTACCCAGCCCACCCTCAGCCTTTCCCTCGCACGAGGTTAGCCCAGCCCCAGGGCAGGGGCCTTTGCTGAACCTCATGAGGCTTCTGGCAGCCCATTTCTCCAAGGTCCCCCTGAAAAGCAGCCCTCCGGCAAGTGCAGGGGCCACTTCCTCAAATTTGGTACCATTCCTGAACACCAAACTACACAGACTCAGATTGAAGGCTGACGTTATCTGACATATCAAACAGTGTAGTCACACTATACAAGCTTATACTGTAAATAGAAGCTACTATAAATAAGCTAAACTGTGTTTTTGAACTTAAAAGGCTAGAATCTAAATATCTAAGACTAAAATTAGAGCTGCCTTCTTTTTAAGGCTGTCTCCATTTTACAGTGGAGCACAGTGCAACAACATCATGGTAGCAGTGACTACACTGGATCCATAAGCAGCACGCAAGGACTTGTCCTGTAACCAAAACAGATACAGGACTTTGCTGCACTCCAGTCGAGTGCATCCTGCTCTCCAGATTACATGGTTTAGTATCTAAGGAATTCCACACCAAGCCTCACCACACACTGAAGATTTGTAAGAACAAAGAACTCCAGCAAAGCTGAAAGGTTAGAGCTTATTACAGGCTTTTTGTTGGTTGTTGTTGTTATTTTGTTTTGTTTTACAACAGTTCCAGTATTTTTGAAGTTATTTAATAATCTTATAGCTGGGGGGCAAGATTTATATTTCTTTATTCTCCTACGGCGGGAAAGAAAAAGGACCAAATAAGAGAAAGCAGACAATAACGCTTAGGCCTGCATCACTACTTGCTTAAACAAGTACTAGGGTTTGTGTTTGTACTAAACTAATTCAGTGGAAAACAGCAAGACTGCCTACAAGTAAAGCAATTCCCTGTGACTGAACTTAAACTATAACTGTTTTCGTTTTAGAAATCTTGTGATTTAGAGAATAGTTCTGAAGGAAAACTTGTACACACAGAATCTATACTGGTCTGTCTTAGGTGACTTAAGATTAAAAAAGAAAAAAAAAGCGTGATTGAGAAGAATCATACAGAAAACCGTTATTGACCCCTTTTTTTTTAAAAAAAAAAAAAAAGGTTACAATAACTCCACTGAAAAAAATCTGAAAACAATGTATGCTTTTACATGTAAACATACAGTTCCTTCAACCTCAGGAAAAAAAAAACACTTGGCCATCACTTTTTCAAGCAGTCATTCCATGCCTTTCTTTTATTTTCTTCACTGACACACTGACCCTCAGGAGGAGACACAGCCTCCAGGAAAGCAGCAGATTGTCTACGGATGTTCTCTCACCCTTTATTCCCTACGGTCTTCTTCTCTGCATTGATGCAATCGTACACGACTGGTCTGTCTTAGGTGACTTAAGATTAAAAAAGAAAAAAAAAGCGTGATTGAGAAGAATCATACAGAAAACCGATTATATTATTGATCTCTCTTTTAAAAAAAAAAAGGTTACAATAACTCCACTGAGAAAAATCTGAAAACAATGTATGCTTTTACATGTAAACATACAGTTCCTTCAACCTCAGGAAAAAAAAAACACTTGGCCATCACTTTTTCAAGCAGTCATTCCATGCCTTTCTTTTATTTTCTTCACTGACACACTGACCCTCAGGAGGAGACACAGCCTCCAGGAAAGCAGCAGATTGTCTACGGATGTTCTCTCACCCTTTATTCCCTACGGTCTTCTTCTCTGCATTGATGCAATCGTACACGAACAGACCATCATCACTGTGAACAAAATAGAAAAAAAAAAGAATAAAAACACTGGAACTAGAACAGCCATTAATTTAATCATGAGAAATGTCAACTCTTTTGTGGTGCACTATTATTACACACATGAGCAACTGAGCCCTCTGAGAACCATCCCCTGACAACAGCATCCTTAAAGTACTACAAAAGCAGTAAGAGTTGGAAACCTTGTACTATGCACACACACAAAACAGAAACCATCATCTGTTAGCAAAATATTCATCTTCTTTTCAGCATATGCTATACATATTTTATTTCAATCAGGCTCCTCAACATGGTAAACATGTTTAGGATTTACACAGACTTCTGGTATTTACTGACCTCTCAAACCAATAACACCAATATGATGGTTGCACAGTAGTGCCAAAAACTGCTAAGACAAAAAAAGCTGAAAAACTATATTTTGCCTGTAATTGTAAACACACGTAAGATGTCTCATGGTGTCTAGCTATACCCAGATCGCTCAAAACAAGAATCACAGAATGGTTATGGTTGGGAAAGGCCCTCAGGATCATGCAGTGCTTCAGCAGCTCTAGCAGGCACTATCGGCAGAGCCCGGTAGGAAAGCTCTGCACTAAAGCAGGTGCTGTAAATACACCACAAGCCGAGCGAACTTGGCTCCGCTGCAGCAGACAAGGCTACCCCACAACCCTTCCCGGTGAGAAGCGAGAGGTGCCGCTGCTTGCTCCCGAAGCCTGCAGACGGCGGGGCCTCAAGGATCCCGGTGCGCACAGAGCGGCCCGGCGGGCCCCGCACGGCCCTTCCCGCCCCTCCGCGAACAATAGTGAGATTTGATTTTGTTCCTTGGCTTATGGACATCCTGTGTCATTCCTAAACATGTGTAAGTTTGCCTAAAACTATCAAGGTCAAGGCCATTGCTTCCCCTCTTTGCTCCTTGTCATCGTCTGCCCGCCCTTTCCAAGGCCAGCACCCGAGCTGCGTGAATACAAGCGCCTGCGGTAACCTGAGCTGCGTGACCGAGCTAGGTTTAAAAATAATCTGCCAAAAAGCACCTCCGCATCCAGGAGGGCAGCTGGGCGCTGATTTCCCACGGATCGGGAGGCCATCGAACCCCTCCGCACGCGCGCTGCTGGCTTTCCTATGCGCGGGCTCCCCCCTCGCAAAGCTGAGGGGAAAATCTGTTTTTGTAGAAAAATTTCAATACAGAAAGAGTGGTGAAACAATGGAGCAGGCTGCCCAGCGTAGCAGTGGAGTCGCCACGCCTGGTAATGTTCAGAAAACCTGCGGATGAGGCACTTCGGGACACGGTGGTGATGGGCTTACGGCTGGACTCGATCACCTTGAAGGTCTTTTCCAACCACAATGATGCTGTGATTGAACATTTGAGGCGGTAATTTCCAAGTCCCAGACGGACTAGTCAGAAGTCACAAACCAGCTTATTTCACTACAACCCTTGGTTATAAATAACTATGATTTTTTTTAAGTCCTTTTCAAACGGGCAACATGGGCAGGGACGGAAAGAGAAAAGGCCGGCGGGATGCGTGTTTTACGCAGCGCTGTTCACACCGACCTCCGAGACGGCACAGGGGGCCCTTCCCGCGGGGCAGCAGGGACATTCCCTGGTGCGGGGCATTCACCGGGAGCCGAGCGGTTTCAGCCAGCACGTCCAGCGCGGGGAGCGCAGGGCCGCGGCGGCACCG
>NW_010577777.1:145889-168832 GCF_000705375.1 Tinamus guttatus
GCCGATAGTGACCGTGTGCCCTTGGTGTCTCCGCAGGCGCTGCGGCGGGAGGCCGGCGGGCTCGGCGGCGCGGCGCCGCTCTGCACCAGGCCGGGTGGCCCCTCCGCTCGGCCCGGAACGCGTAAGCTCCCTCTTCCCTTACCTGCTCCTGCTGCCGCCGCCCGGGGCCTTCGCTAGGCCTCAGGAGGGGCCTTCGTTATACTCGTCCCAGTAGAAAACAGCCTTGCGTGTTGCCAGAAATTTTACAGCGATGAGTGTGGTGTGTTGCCTTTTTGTAAAGAGGTGCAAAACTTAATTTCAGGTGTCACAGGGTCCCCTTTACCCTTTGGAATGTACCTGCTGGGTCAAAAGGCACCCCATTTTACAGACAGAGAAAAAAAAGAGAGAAAGATTTGCAAAATATTCATATCTGCTCCCTCCAGCAAAGTTGAGAAGCTGCAGAGAAGTATGACATCCCTGTTGGATTAAATTTAGTTGTGATGCTCATGGCCCCCCCATAGATTTTCAGACTGACCTTGCTTTGGTTTTTAAAGTGCATTCAAAGTTTAGGGTCCTTTGAACCATTTCTGTCTTTGACCAAAGCCAAAATATGAATAGATATATGTGAGTGTGTGTATAAAGGGGAATATTATGTGCAAAATGTGCCATTGGTAAATAGTTACAAAGAATAAGATTCTTATCCAGAATTAGAGACCCAGGTGCTAGAGCAGCAGAGCTCTATGGAACCACATGTAGGAATAACTGGACTTGCTGACAGCTCTTGAAAAAGATTTCTGAAAGTGGCTGAAGGCAAATAAATGCTTGTGGGTTCCATTGGTAAAACTTTTGCTGCATAGAGTGGTATAAGCCTGACCGAATAACAGATTGTTGTGACAGCTTATTTGATGCTTTAGTTTGAGGTATAACAGGTAAAATAGCAAACATGCCACTTAAGCAGCAGTTTCTGGATTCTTTGCTCAATAGCTGTCTGGTTTCAGAAGGTGTCAAAAGACCTATTAGGCTACCTCTTTAAACTAGTTGCTCTTCCTCCTCCCTCTTCAAAGGATTAAGGTTAGTTAAGTTGTACAAGCTGCAGACTGTCTTTTTTTTTTATCCCAACTTTGAGGTGGGGTAGCCTGTGAAAATTTTCTTTGCTTTGGTAAAGTGATCATGTTTACTAATGAAATCAGTGATGGGGGATAGACCTGAAATTTCTGGATACCAGCTTTCTGAGCGGGAACATGTTTTAAAGTCATCCCAGTAGTGACGCCCTATTCTAAGTTACAGCCCTATTCTAAGTTACATCTGGGAAAAATAAATACTTTTATTACTGATTTGGATATGTTGTTATTTTGGCAGTCACTTCAGTTTTGTAATAGCCCAGTATAAATCAGGTGTTACAAAGTTTGAAATACTTCAGCTGAAAAAAGCTTGCAGTACAGAATGCAGCCATGCTCTCCAATTTAGTGTCCAGTTAAAATGCCTGGATCAACAATATTAGATTATCCACTTAAAAGTTGAAAAAATGTATTTTCTTCACATACCCCAACACTATTGTTTAGAAGAGTCATTAGCAGCCTCTACTGTTAATGCTCAATTTGAGCATTAATCTGCCTTCTTGGTTTCTTAAGATGTCTTTGCATTAATACTTCTCCAGCTTTTTCTCATGTTTCACTTGTCTTTCTTCTCTGGGCATTATTGCATGAGCTTGGCCTTCCTGTGCACTTCTTTGCACTGAAGAACTCTTTGGTCTTGGGTGATGTTTCCTCAAATGTTAATTTCTACAGGCTGCTATGTTTGACTGTGCCAAACTCTGCAGGATTCAGGCTTCCTTCAAAGGTGGCTGTCACCTTCGAATCCTTCCCCAATTAATATAAGTCACTGTTTCTCAAAAATGCAAGTTGCTACTAATTTGCAGTACATTACTTCCAAATCAGGAGTTCCAGCATCTGCCAAATTCATTCCTTAATGGAAAGCAGGGGTATGGAAGCATTTGCCTCTTGCTCTAAGAGTACTTTTTGAGATCTTGCAGTTCTGTGTTGCTGCTGTATTTTGTTCTTATACTATAGACTTTTGCCCTAGCCTCAGTGTTTGAACCTACAGTCTAGTGGAGATAAGCGTCTGAAATCCTTCAAAATAATTACTTGCATAGTAAACTGATCTGTATGTGTGCTAAGAACTCTGTATTTCTTTCTTTAATACCTTATTTTTACAGTCCTGACTTTTCTGTAATGATTTCATTTGGAAATTGCTAAAGACTTGCTACTGTTCAGAACTACTTATAGAAACTCCTTAGGTTATATTAGGTATTACTATAAAATATCTGTGAGGGGAAAAAAAAACGATTACCTTGTAAAACAGATGTGGGGTTCCAAATTGTGCAGGTAGAGTTCTGCCTTATAAACTGAAAATCTACCAAATTACTGTGAAGTGGAAACATCTCCAGTCCTTATGAGGGTTGGCCTTGCTGGAGTGAAGTTCAGTGGTGATGCATCTTCTTAATGTCCTCCCTGTCACTTGTGTCCATATCTTTTCTAATGATGATGATGGTCAGTGTTGATCAGCCTCAGCTACTGAGGATCCTTAGCCCCGAGCATCCAAGGGGCACCTGATACTCCGGGAAAGTGTTTGAAAGTTGCTGCTTTCTATTCACTTATGGTTCCTTGTCTGGTGATTTTATCATAATGAAAGTATCCATGAGGGAGAAGAAATAAAGTTGCAGCATGAGGAAATGTTCTAAGACTTCTTGATGAATGGGTCTCAAAGCAAAAACACATAGTGGGCATTCTGAAAAAAACAGGAGAGAGAGTCTTTGGGAAATTGCACTAAGCTGTTAGACATGATTCAGATGGTAGATCACATGGACATGTGAACAGGCAGTACTTTTGTGTATAACATCAGGTGTCTCTTCCTCCAGTACTTGCCCCTTGGGAGTCACCTCTCCCTGCCACTTAGGAGGATGACTGCTGCAAGAGGCTGGCTCTTGTTCTTGGCTGTTTGCTAGGTCTTCTGCCTTGCTGGCTTCCTCATAGACTTTAAAACTCGTATGTGAAGAGGTTAGCTAATGAGTTATCTTAGCATTCACCTGGGACAAGAAGGTGCTTGCAAATCATTTCCAGAATTGCTGCAGAATTGAGTCAAACAGCTCTGAAAAGGAGTCTGGCCAAGCAGGGAGCAAAAGCCACATCTCATGAGTTTCAACGTTATGGGAGCAAAGGGTGCTCACTGCTAACTAGAACTCTATTTTTTAATATCTGTACAAAAATGTAGCTTTCTATTACATAATGTTTGTATTTAATATAATAATTGTCTTCAATTTGCTTTTTGTACCAGATCATGTCAGAAAGTTAAAAATGTATGACTAAGAACCCTAATTAATAGGGATATTAAATACAATGATGATAATCCTCTTTATGCCATTTCCTAGATGTAGTGGCACCACAGGGAAGCACCAAGCTGCTAGCCACCAGAGCAACAGTTGAAATTCCTAAAATGTTGTCTTCTAGCTCTCCCCCAGCATCTGCAAACAAAGGTGAGACTGTATCTAGTCCTAACCTCAAGGAAACTTCAGAACTTTCTGTTGAAGATCTGAGGGTGTTCATGTCAAGAAAGACTGTGGTTGCATTTCCTCAGCGAGTAATTCTTTCCTCCTCCTCTGAGGAGAAGCTCACTGAAACAGCAGGAGGCTTGAGGAAAGAGTTAGCTGAGGAAGACACGTCTTCATCCAGCTCAGATTCAGATTCTAGCTCAGATTCTGAAGAAGAGACAGATGGTGTTAATGCTCCAGAACTTGCCATTAGAACCAGAGCAGAGTTTCCAAGACAAGATTCCATTTTTTCCAAGAATGTACCAGTGAAGGTATGGGTGCTACCAAAAGAGAACTTGCCCCAGAAACACCACAAAGAATATGTAGCTAAGAAGAAGCCAGGTGGAACAGAAACTGATGCCTCCCATATCGAGCATGTCAAATTTTCTAAAACATCAGTCAGTCATAAAACACTAAAACCCAAAGTGAGAGAACCTAACAAAAAGTCAGCTCCAAAAGAAGCAGATCAGCAGAAACTGGTGTTAGAACCACATGAGGATAAAAGCCAAGACGTGACAGATGTCACTCTTAAATCCAGTTATTTGGAGAAAAAGTCCATTGCTACCAAAGCAGCAGCTGCTCAGTTGAAAGCTCCGTCAGTGACTCAGGAAGACAGAAAGCAAAAACAGATATCCAGAGGAAAAGAGAAAAAGGTGAAAGGGGTACAAAAGCCTGAAGCAGAAGAAATAACTGCTCCTAAACCACAAGAGGTGACTTCTGAAAGCACAGTGCTGGTGGCAAGCACTACAGCAAAGGAGACCATTCATGAAACAGGAGTCCAAGCTGGAGAAAACAGCACCACAATAGAGGGTACAGCTTTAAATTGTTTGAACTGTATTGACTCATCGTCCCCCTAGCTCTATTTCCCAATCTAACAAACCCTTCTTAGTTACTAGCTTATGGCTGGTGAAATAGTCCTGTGCAAGCCCTCTCCCACGGTCCTACTGCTTTCATGCTGTGTGTGTCATCAGCAAGTGCCTCTGTCCTGGTCCGTGGTCGCTTTCTATCCTTGGCTCTCACCTTGGGCAGCACACTGCTCTCAAGGCTACCATTCTCATTGCTCCCTTATATTAAAAGATTTTGGCCCGCTTGGAAGTAAAGGCAGCATAACATAAAGCTGTTTGGATATCACTGTTTAAATGTCTAACTAGGTTAAATGACAAATAATTGCATTTGCTGATAATTTTGCAGGATACAGTGAGGTGTCAAAGAACTGCCTTTTGTTTTAAAGGGTTATTCAGTTCATAATCTGACCTCTTTATAGCTGTAAACTAGCCTTATCTTTTTCCCTGGTCCCAACTCCAGTGGTAAAATGCAGCACTGCTTTCAAGTACCATTTCTATTTGCTTGCTTCTCCTTAGGTCAACAGAGGAAATCTTAAAAATAATTTGGAAGATGCTATTTGTAGTTATTTACAGATGATGCTTCTCTTCCCCTTCATCCACAGTGGTGCTCTAGATGCTAAAGCATTAAGGGTTTTTATTCTCCATTGGAGCAGATAGTAAGAATGTGTTTGGTCAGCCTGCAGTATGAAAAAGGGAGGGAGTACTTGCCCCTAAAATGTGTTGATGATTTAAGGTGAAGATTATGATAATTTGCAGGTCTCTTAAAGAGTAGCTGCTATTCTGATATACTGTGAATCCAGATTAAGCCCACATGACATTTTTTCCAACAGGTTTGTACTGACCACCCATCATGGGCACAACCTCACCAGCACAACCCTTTAGGTAGACCCCACTATGCCAAAAAGCTCTCTCTGTTGTTGAGCTGAGGTTAGTATAGGCAAGGTCACCCCTCCACTGCCAGCAAAATGTGTGGGTGTCAGAGGGTAGTGAGGAGTGGAACCTGTCTCAGCAAGGTGCTCAGCAGCCTCACTCATATCTTCAGGGGTATCTTGTTCTGCTTTCCTTTTGAGGTCTTTTTGAAACCAGCTACTGCCTTTCTGTGTTTAATATTCACCAGCAATGATCTTTTCTGTATTCTATGCTAATGTTCCTGTGTTTAGCTTATCTGAAAACTCTGCAGCAAACTTACCAAAGACATAAAGGCATTATTTTTCCTATTGTAAAGCTGAAGTTAAGGTAATGTCATCCACTTTGTAATGCAGCCTTCCTGAGCAGTCAGCAAAAACTGGATTTGTCTGTAACTGCTAAATAAGTAGCAAAATACAAGCATGGTAACTCAAAAATACACCTCTGATTCATTTTTCAAGAACATCCTGTGAAATTCTGGCTCTTAAAGCACAGATGAAGTCTGGGGTGTGAGGGGACTGAACTCAGGAATAAATTTTTCCTTTGCAAAGCCAAGTACAGTGAATTTGGGCAGTAAAAATGAGAGTCCATCTGCTTTTCTTCCTGAGCATCTGCCTCTTGATTTGGAACAACTGTCTCTGGCAGGTTGAATGTTGGCTTTCCTACGCGTGCAAATACCCCATCATCTGGTTGATGTGTGTGTAATGCTTCTTCTCGGGGCTATTTGCAGCAAAGACCCCATCATCTGGTTGATGTGTGTGTAGCCCTGTCTCCTATGGGCTGTGTCAGTGGGAACTGAGCAGAAGGCACAGGGATATTTCCTTTCACAGGTTCAATGTGTGATTTTTTTTTCCAAAACTGTGGCTTATTATATTTCATTTTATAGGTGAGCCTTGCTGAATGCTATGAATGCATGCTCTTAAACTGATAGTATTGCATTGCAATAATTATGTCATAATTAAAGGGAAATTCTAGTGTTCTGTTGCTGGAGCTCTTGCATTTTTATTGCAGACTGTTGCATTACAAAAAGCTTCATAATATCTAATACAAATCACTGTAAACAAATTCATATGACAAGCTTTTTGCTATATTATGCCTATGACTTCCCTATCTTTATAACTCTGAGTATATAAGAATAAATTAATATTGGAAATAAAGCTTTTTTTTCTTGCCATTTATTTGGTAGTAAAGTCAGCCCATCACAGAAACCTTTTATGTAAATGGTATTGCCTAAATTTGCATAATATTGTAAAAGCATAAGAATTAGCGTTGGCTTTAACATGAAGTAAAAAGTTCTGAATAACTTTATTAGGATTATTCTCTTAGGAAGAATAGCTGATATAAAGTTTGGAAGATTGTATTAGAATGAGCTTTTTAAAAAGGAAGGGAAATTTATGTCAAAAGCCCTTGATACATTACTGTTGAATATGACCACATTTGAAATTAAACTCTGAAGATCTCAGTAATTCCATCGCTTATCCTCATGAAAAAAAAATCATTTTGTAAAGTACTTCTAATTGCTGTACATTGTGGTCTGACAAGATGATACATCATTTGTGCTGCTGCTTTGCCTTTCCTGGTTTGCTAAGAGTGTCAACTGCTGGTCCAGCTGAAGTGAAAACCAAGGTATCTCTAAGAAAGCCAGGAAATGCAGACTTACTTCTTCACAGTATAAATGAAATCTCTCCTCCCCCAGCATTAGCTCTAGTTTTGATTTGAAAACCGTGCCATAGTACCTGATTTGCACTGATTTGTCCTCCCCTACTGCTTACTGATGTGCTTCCTCAGAACCATGCAAGATACCAGCAGAATTAAGCAAACTTGTTCTTGTGCTGTACTTGCTGACCTTTTATTTATTTATTTTTATTTTTTAATGTTGATTGGTTGAGGGATCTGCAAGTGCATGAAGGCGGACTCTGTGATTAAGAATATTGCTGTCTGTTGTGGCATCCTGAGCATCACCAGTCGCTGTCTGTGTGTCTGTTTTTCAGAGGCAACAGCAGCTGCCCAGCCCGTGCCAGAGGAATTCGATAACTCTACCTACAAGAACCTTCAGCATCATGAATACGACATTTACACCTTTGCAGATTATAATGTGGAGCTCTCAAAATTCAGGCAGCCTCAACCATCTTCTGGAAGACCATCACCAAGGCACTGAAGGAACCACATTTAAAACAAATGCATGGGCAGAATGTTAGATTGTTCTACTTGGCAGTGTTGCATTACCTGCTTTAAAAATCAATAAATGTGTGGTAACACATGTTTTCAAACAGTGGTTCTTGGTTCTTGGGGTCCCTCACTTTTAGATTTCTATGGACGAGTTGGAAATGAATTAGCACTGAATAAAAATACATTTTCCACTTGTCAGTATGTATTATTTAGGGATGGTTGAGATAGTTCAGACTGTCCTGACTTTTCAGTGTCTGAAAATTTCTAATACTGACCATTCCTTTAGTATTGTGTTATATAGGGGCTTTTGCACATATATTTGTTCAGTATTGACACCATTTTTGTAGGTAGTTATCACTGTGAACGCAGTAGGCTGCACTCCTTACACACAAATGTGTTCCCAGCTCTGAAGAGCTTGCATTTTTTCTGTAGGTTGGAAGCAAGGCAAGAAGTATTTGTCTCCTGCAATAACATATATTTTGTGTTAGCAGATGAACTAACAAAAGTGCATGATGACATCTATGTAACGTGATCAAAACATCTCGGTGCCTCTGCTGTTGCAAAGGGGGAACATACACGTTGGGTTAATTGCTGAGGGTTCTAGCATCAGGGTTCTACAATAATTGAACTATTTAAAATGTAAGAGAGTCTCGGGTAAGCAATTCCTAATGAATTATACTACATTGATTAAACTTTGAGAAATAGCTCATTTCCACTGCTAGAACCAGTGAACATAATTTTGAAAATACAGCAAAAATAGCATTACTGTAAAACCAGGTTCCTGTAGTAGCTGTTAACAGAACTGCAGTTCAGTTCCTATTTTTGTCACAATAAAGATTGCTGTCCTACAGAAAATATGAGAAATGAGACACTGCTCAATGTATAACTCATCAGTGATCACAGTTGGTCTCAGCAAATTTTGTTTTTCCATCCTATTAGTAACAGTCTTTAGCCCACTGGGAAAACTGCCTTGATGACCACCAGCTGTTGTGGGTTTAGTTCCACTCTGGCTTCTTGTTCGTTTTGTTTTCTTGTTGTTCACTGGTCTTTGAGCAGTTGTACTTGCAACAACCCCAGCATTTTCCATCACCTGTCTGCATTCTTTTTTCAAGCAGTGGAATATGCAAGATCAAAGGAAAAATGAAGTCAGCTTTAGTAGTCTATCTGGATATGGACACAAATCCCTGTGCAATTAGTAGAATAGCAATTTTATACTGTAACTTGGTAAAAATGTGGTAAGAATGATCAAGAGGCCTCCTTCAATCTGCTGTTCAGAATTTTAAGTCAGAATCCTCTGGCAAGCAATTTTATTTGCCTGTAAAAAGCCAAACAAACAAAATGCTGACTCCAACTATGAAATTTAAAATCAGCAAATGTATAAGTCTGCATGCTGAGGAATAGAGAACAGAAAGCCATTTTGACACACCAGTGGTGATACCACGTATACTGTACTTGTAAAAGGAAAGACATTTGCTGTTAATGTTGAAAACATAAAAGAATAAGGAAATGGGTCTTCAAAATTAACCCTCTGACAATTCCTTTATTAAGGACCCACTGAAGGGCCACAGAAAAGCTGCTGTGTTTTGCCGTTGACTGAGATTCAGTGCAGTAACGTGAAGCCTGTAGTTCTGATCTGCGCTGCTGTTGAAATGTTTTTCTATTTGTTTTGTGATTATAAAAGGAAGCTGTAAATTATCAGATGGAATCTAGACAGTAGAAGTAAAAATTACATGCAGTCCATTAATGCGCTTATGTATTAATAAATCTACTCAGAGTATCTGTGATAGCTGTTTGGAGTCAGAATTGTTCAACTAATGCACTTTTTATTTCTGAGGAGGTTTGGTGTTACAAATGCTGAGTTAATCAACAAAGAATGAGTGGGTTGGAACAGACAGGCGTCTTGTTTTCACTCGGTTCCTGCAGTCTCCTTTGCCGGATTTGCACCAGTCTTCTAATCTGCATTAAGACCAGGCTTTTTGCTACCCTTATCTCCTGGTTACAGAAAAAAAATAATAAATTGTGAATGTCCTGTCTGCATTTTCAGTGTCTTGCAGTGATTTTTTTCCTAAATGCACCTTATAAAATCAAGCTGGAATGCCAAGCCAAGTAACTTCATAATTCTTCTAGCACCTGTGCTGCTTATTTTACCCACGTTCTCTTTACTAAATCAGTCTGCCCTGGAAGGGGAAGGGAAGATGGTGTTAGGGAGGGCACAGCACAGACTTCGTCCCACTGTTATGTTTTCCTCGACTTTAATAGAAAAAGCTTCACTTCTACTTGAATATTTCAGATGTTATTGTATTTGAGTCATAGGTTAACATTTAAATTTCAAGCAGGATACAATATGCTCGTGTTCTGTAATGTTACAGTAGGAAGCAATTGTGTCTAACTGCAAGGCACTTGTCAGATGTAGGAGCCTTGTTCTAAAGAACTTATAATCCAGGATATTAACACAAGTCCTGGAAAACCTCAAATGTGGAAAAAAAAACGGGGGGGGCGTGGAATTTGGTCTCAGGTTATGTGAAAAGCAGCTCTGTAAGACAAGTTAAAAAATCAGGTTGGCATTCTCGATGTAAATACTGTGTTATTGTGGGAGTACATGAAGATCTGCAGAGTGGAATGCACTAACATCTCCATAAGGGTGACAATTTTCCTTTCATTGTCTGAGGCAGTGGTTTTCAAAATTTGGAGTCCATTTATATTTTTCTAATGTAGCGAACATAAGTTCCCTGCTAATAAAATTGTTTTTCAGAATTTCCTTAAATGCTTCAGAAGCAATTTACGAACGCAGAAGGTTCTGGACAGTAGTTGAAAACTCACTAATCCAAGGAAGGTCCAGAAGTCTGCAGCAGAGTTTGTGCCGATCAGTAATTGCAAGGTCAAGATGGTGATGGTCCTAGTGGAGCCCAGTCAGTAACAGGCAGTGATGGAAACCACAGCAGTCTATAAGCCCCCTTTAGGCTGATTTTAAATTCGTGAAACAAGGCTTCTGACCGAGTGTGCTTACATATAGTCCTTGAAAAACATGTCACCAACTTTCAACAAGTGAAACACAATCAGTGTCTTTCATTTGGGTTTCCTGTAAACTCAGAAACCTTAGAAAATATGCCTGTGGTCTTTTCTCTTACCGCAAGAGATGCTATCATCTAAGCTGCTTATATAATTACATTGAGTCTGCTCTTGTATGTAATGAAGAAAATAGAGGGAATTTTTAAGTATGTCTAGGGATGCTGCACAGTTCTTTCTTCGGCTACTTGTGGAAATGAGAACACAAGCTCAGAAGAGTCGTGAGTGCTCAGATTTGCTGAAGATAATGGAAGGTTCGAACTGCTCACCTTCGTTCTGATTGGAGTGCCACCAAAGCCCTTTTCTGAACGTTGGGATTTTGTGATCTTGTGGCATTTGGGAGGAGGGGAGGAAAACTTGTTAGGGCAGCCAATGGACATGTCATTCATTCCAGTTTTAGCTCCTGGTGGATCCAGGCAGTGACTTCGGATGGCAGTACTCCTCTCTACATCTGAGTGCTTTATAGATAGTTCTTGAAGTAGTTCATATCCACTATAATAAACAAACAAACAAACAAACCTACTTAATTAACATTATATATGCTTTCTGTTCTTGTTGATTGGGTTTTTAATTTGTTTTCCCTTTGCCTGTCGTATCTCCCAGTGACAACGTGCATAGTTTTTAGTATCCATGGCAGTTGTCTACATAGCACTGGAAAGGCAACATGCAAACCACAACACAGCTCAAACAAGGTAAAGGCTGTTGTCCTGTATCAAAGAGGGGAGCGATAGTTACTATTCCCTGGAGGCTTGGAAAAGGGCTTGAATTTCTTATCTTCATGCACTCATTTTCCTAAAAGTATTTCCTATGCTTAACTGAATTTTAAATCATGCCAGATTAGGCCATTCTAAACTGTGATGGTGTTTTCCAAACTCTCTTGGAGTGAGTATCACTGAAAGTTGATTGTTTGGGAACTGGGAGAGAGGAGGGAGAAAGAAACTCGGAATATAGAAAACAGAAGGTTAATGTAGGAAATGAGAGCAAGGATTGGACAGGCTCTGGATTCATTTGTGAGCCCTAACCCTGGCTGTCTGCATAACCTTTGGCAAGTCACGTAGTTTCTTTATTTCTCGTCCTCATTTTACAGACGACAAGTTAGTGGTCCCAACGTCCTTCTTTGTACATCACATCCAGTTACATCCCACATATGGGATTCTATCCAAGTAAAGAAAGCTGGTTAACACTGAAAAAGATTTTTCTTGCATCTTCCATGTCAAGTGCACATATCGTCTAGAAATGCTGAGCCGGCTCAGGTTCTCCCAGGAGCCGCAGCAGTTACTGACACCATGACAAGAACTGCACAGAGCCTGCACAGAAATGCCAGCACTTCTGAAATCACACTCAGGCAATGGCGAGGACATTTAGCTACAAAAAAAGCTTTACAACCGTTCCAAATACTTACTAGTGGAAGACTGTTAACAGACGGGAAAAATCGGGGAGGTATCCAAAACCAGCAATCCACCCTGGTGAGAAATCCAGCTGCTGGGAAGCGGAGTGGTGCTGGAATTCATACCAGGTTGTTGTCTCTGGACACCGGTCAATGGGCGCCATCTTTTATATCACCCCCCTCAACAGCAAGAAGGGTTTGGGTTTTTAAAACTCTTTTTCTCTTGGCTGCAGGATAAGAGGAAGGAGGGTTTTTTTCCCTCTCAAATCTTCACCAAAGAACCTTTTTGGAGCCACAGGGCACACAGGGCAGGGGATGAGCGTCCCTTCTGTAGCCCATTCCTTCCTCCTGGGCATCGCTGAGGGTCAGAGCAAAACCCACGGGAGCCCACGTCGTCCCGCCTGGCTCCCCGTGTTTGCTTGCCTGCTGCTGGGCCCCGAGCTGCCCGTTTCCATAGTCTTCCTCCGTCATGAATAACTTTAGGATTTGCCTCTAGAATTAATTAATTCTTCCTCAGGTGCAGTGTTGGCAAGGCAGCATGTTTGGAAATCTCAGGAAAGACCCCCAAGCCTCCCAAATTTGAGAGGACTATAAAAAGAGAGAAGTAAAGAAAAAAAATAATTAGAAGGGCTTTCCTTGATGAGAGCAGCGCTTTTATGGTTGTGTTTTCTGAGATTTTACACAATGCCTTAAGGAAAGGGGAAGCTTTTACTTTATTTTAATTTTTTTGGCTGTTAAGATTTCAGGTAACGGCTACAGGATTCCAGCTGCTTGGGCCTCGGGCTTTCTGATATTTACTGATTTATGTGCGCTAATGTTAAGAAATTTGGCAGCACTTCAAGCAACAATGTGAAAACAACGTGTTTATTCTAAGCTTCGCTCTTGCCCTTTGACTCCGCAGCGGCTGCGCGACTGCCCTCTCTTCTCAGCTTGGCTCCGCCGTAGCATGGGAAAAGCAAGAGCAGCAGCGGAGAGACAGCTGGCTGCCTGCGTAGGAGCTCGGAGAGGAGCTCGTCATTGCGTCACGTCGTGTCCGGTAAGTTATCTTTGCAATCAGAAGGGTCAGGATTTCCCCTTTTTTTAATTGCAACGCGGAGACCGCACACACCGATCACACAGGCTCTTCTGCATCGTCAAGTAAAGCTTCTCATTCAGCAGCAGTGAGGTCATTTTTCAGCCCTAAAAATTAAAAAAAATACATACATATACTCTCTAAAACTTAAAAAAGAAAAACCCTAAGACTTAAAAAAAAAAAAAAGAAAAAAAGACAACCTGTGCTCGATGCTTTTACAATCCCCCTTAAGAGGAACTATTTGTAATCCTAATAGGATTCCATATTTCATTTTTAATATATGTATGTTCTTTGAATGGAAATATTAAAACCAGCACAAGCCATAAAGATGGATTGCCAGTAAAATAAACGGTTTGGCCTCTGACTGTGCAGAGGAGGCAGACTGATTGGAGAAAATACTTTCAAAAAGTCAGCCTTCTAACTGTAAGAATATTCCAGTACTCATTTCTTATTTAGAACCCGTACTACCTTGTGATTTACTAATCTACACATTTACCGTGGTGCAGAAGAGCAAGTTAATTGACATTCTGCTTCCAAAGTAATACTGATAGCAGGAAGGGGATACTCTGTATGAAATGCAGAGTAAATGTGAATGGGAAACCAGAGGGATGTATTTCTGAGGCTCCAGAGAGAGTCTTCCAACAACGGATAATGAAGTAACATGAAATAGTATTTACATGCACGTGGGATGCTGGCCCTAATGGAGCTAGGGGAAAAAATATGATAGGCTGCTGTCATGCAGGACTTTTGCCTTGTCTCTTTAAAACTCTTATGGTGAAACTCATGGGGAGGTATGTCTTGCCCAGTTCACATTCACTGTTGTAAAAGTATACATATGTAGAAGACTCACTGGTGGGGAATCACATATGGGATTCTATCCTTCAAGCCTCTAAGCCGGTGAGTGTGTTTTACACCTATTTATGTTGAGCCTGCTCAGAAACTTGCATTAGCAATGTAACGTCCTAGAGGGCTGGCTTTATAATTTGCGGCTGTGTATATATTTCCTTCATTAAACCACATTTGTGTTTCCTTATTACTGTCATTATTTTAAAGGTTTCTTCATGGCTCCTGGTTCTTTTTCTATAAGCCCTGCTACCTCTTCTTCAATATTCTGACTTTTTAGATTTCAAATCCTGGCTATGGTGTTGGGTATCAGGTTGCTGTCTGGGGACATCTGGATAGGTTTGCGATCCGTGCGTATCACAATCAAATCTCTTAGCCATATATTTTGAGCCCATGTTTTTTTTCCAAGTTTTTGTATCCTTTGTACTTGTATGAGCGTATTCAGTCTCATGCTATTATATAAAAATGGTTTCCTCATGCATGGTATGATATTTTTATAGTTTTATATTCCCTTTCTTTCTTTCCATCATCCAGTTTCGTAATTAAAGAGGTAGAATAAGTTAGGTAATATGTACACAGGGACTGCTGCACTACAGAATGGAGCTTTAAGTATCTCTGTTAACACATATTGTAGCCAAAGAAGTTTACAGCATGTAGAGGGAAAAGGTTATTGTTAGTGTAACTGAATAAGTATTGGGGTTAATATATAATGTATAGGTCTATGTAATGGATAGTTTTTATTCATCATAAAATGTTCAAATGACTTGCAGATGTATGACTGCTGCAGCTGTTGCAGACCTTGTAATGGCATTAGGCTCTGACTCAGAAAGCGGCTCGTTTGCCAAAAGATTCTGGCAGTGGCTACGGTTGTGATATTCCCATTGAAAAAACTATTGTCAGCAGCGGAGATGGTGATACAAAACTGAACCGGAGTATGAGAAAGGGGCAAGGCTGGTGACAGGAAAATGTGGATTCTGAAAGTTGTCCCATTTTTTGATGCTTAATTATATAAGTAGTGTCCTACCACCAAATGACCTACCACAGGGGAGCAGCTGCAAGTTATACAGTCATTACACATTCTGGCTACATGCAGTTCACATAATATTAACTGGGGGGGAAAGCAAAAGAGTAAATATTTGATAAAGTAAAATTTTGTGGCTGAGTTTTAAGAAGAAGAGGAGGGCTACAGACAGAATTGAACCTCTCTGCACAAGCATGGCCTGTCGCACAAAGTTTGCAGCGTGTTACATTAACTGTGCTGGCTACCTTCTGCCTTTGGAGACCACGTAATTCGGGCAGATATATGCTTACTGAGCAGGGAGAAGAATGCTATCATCCTATGGATACACTACTGTGAAATAGTACTGCAGGGGAAAAAAAAAAGAAAAAAGAAGGGATGTTTTGTGTTTATTTTCCCAAGTTTGATTCAAGTAAAGAAAATAATGAAGATTGACAGCTGAAATAGGCACATATTTCATGTGTGGGATGTCACACTGAAATAGGCCCGCTGGGGCTGGTGCAGCTTTGTGGCTCCTGGGCGACTGGAAAGCAGACGCCTGATCATCTTTAGCACAGGACTGGAGAAGGCAGTGCAAGACAAAAGCGCAGTTTTGGCAGGGTTCGGTGCTAATGCTCCGAAAGGAGGGCTGAGGAAAGCAAACCCTGGAGGCAGAGCCAGGCTGTAAATCTCCGACATGGCCAGGGAGCATAACACCACCAACCTATGAATGAGGAGCGTATTTCATTCCTGATGCTGCCTTTCCTGATGTTTTAAACTACTCGGGGAGTGCATTGGCTAGTCATGAAACTGGCTGCTGCGGTGAGGACACTGCTGTCTATGGAACAGTTACAAAGCCACCGGCAATATTGTTTCTGGCACTTCTTGAAAGGTCTCTGGTGACTGCAGTGTGCTCCATCTGACACTGTTCAAGGTCCTATTTAGGAAACTAAGGCTACCAAGTATATAGGCTATTATAAAAGGGATGCAATCTGCATAAAAGTCACTTAATGTAATTAAAAAAAAATAGATCCTTATGTGACTTACGCCTTATACTCTTAAAAGGGAATTAATTGCTTTTGCCTTGCCTAAAATTTCCTAGATAGGCCAAAAAACTCAGGACAGTATAACTGTATTGGCTACTGCTTGGGACTGTGGGCTGAGACATGGGACTTTCTGCTGGATGCAGGATGTGATTTGGCTTGGATGTGTGGATCTATGGGATTACAAGGACTAGAGTTGGGAGATTTTAAATCTCTCTCTGGGAATCGCACCCATTCTCAGAAATTAACAGGAGGCTGCAAGGGGAAAAGGGTGCAGAAGTCACTGCCCTGCAGCGTCCAGGTTGGATCGTCCACAGGAGAGGTGGCTCCGTGTCCTCGGACCCCGCGGAGCTTCGGGAGCGGGATGTGCCCCTCGGCGTGTGCCCGTGCGGCACAAAGCAGCTCTGTGCTGTGCATCCCCGAGCCCGGCCTGAACGGGCCGGTGTTTCCCAGAGGAAGGAGCAGCCCTTGGCAGGGATACGAGCCGGAATCCCGCGAGCGGTCTGCCTTGTTAGCACAGTGTTCAGCCCCATCCGATTTGCCTTTCCTCCCAACGCGCCGGCTGGGCCGCGCGCAGCACGAGGCTGACGGGGCTTCCGCCGCTTCCTTGTCCAAGGCTGCGTTGTGCAGCGCAGCTTGCGGTGTTTTCTATGAATCTCAAGGAAAAAGGCAGAAAGTTCAGACAGCCTCCTGTATCTCCTCTCTCATGAGTGCTGGCTTGGGAGTCCAGGAGAGACTTGCTGGCTGGCCAGAAGACATTACACATTTTCCAGTTTGTAGATGGATTCAGAAAAGGTAATGTTGGTATTAACGGAGCAGCCTGTCGGTGACCTTTGGATAGGATGGTCTGATTGCAATTTTGGATTCAAAAAGGTGCTAAGCTGTTGGTCCCCAGAAGTTCATAAGAAACACCAGAAGGTGACCGAGCCAACCCTTCCCTCATTCCTGATACTCATCTGCTAAGCACTGACTATTGGCTGCTGTTGGACCCCAAACCGGCTGAGCCCTGCAGCTGTTGTGATGCGAATGTGAAAGGAAGCCCTGCAGCTAAGAATAAGCTGCCCGCGTCGCCCATCCAGGCTGTCATGCTTGCGCACATTAGCCTTGTACGCAGGGAAAGCGTGGCAGCGTTGCTGGGAATGGTGCCCCAAGCGTCAGCAGTTAGCCCACACACAGAAATAGCTTATCCCACAGACACAGAGCCTGCCCCAAATGCACGACTGCCCAGAAGAGGAGAGGCTTTGCCTCGATGTGCTGGGAGACATCACATCTGGGATGGCCACATGGATGCGGGGCTGGAGGGAATGGTGGAAGAACAGCAGCGAGGACCATCGTGGGGCAGGCTCGTCTGCTTGGAGTGTGTGTGCGCATGGTGCGCACCCACGGCAGCTTCCCCACATCCAGACGTGGCTGGGGAGGGAAGGGGAACGCTTGGGGAGCGCCTCTGCCCTGGCTCTTCCTGCGTGCCTTTTGCTCAGCGCTGTCTCTTGCGTGGAGCTCGGCTTTCCTTCTGCCTCGTGCCAGCAGCCCAGGCGCCTGCCCAGGAAGGTGCATTCGGCAGCACGGCACATAAATCCTTGCTGGGGGCCACCTATCCTCGCTGCCTACCTGCCTTCTGCTCCTGCAGATATTTCCTTCTCTATTCTTTCTCTGTTTCCTAAGTGATTGATTTCTTCCCTCTTCCAGTCGCAAAGCAGTGGCCAGCCATCCTCATTCCCTGCTACTAAAGATTTTCATTTCTTCTAAGCTTCAAAATGCAGAAACCCACAAAGCAGCTGGAAGTAAATGAGTAATGGAGAGGAAAGACAGGTCTCTATGGACTCAAGAAAGTGCTCTGCAGAACCACTGCTTGAGGACCTCTTGTTAATGTCTCCTGCCTATTTTTTTTCTGTATTTTGTTTTACTCAAATCAAGTCTCACTCAAGCCAGTGGGAATTGTTCCACTGACTTCTGTGAGACTTGAGTCTATCCCCTGGACTAGTCTCGCTGATTTTATTTTAGTTGGTTTCGTTCTCTGTTTCTCAACTCATAGAATAACGTGATTTCGTTTGTAGTCCTCCATGGAGGGTTCATAAAAAATGTCTTCTTTTTACCCTCTTTCAAAAAAAAAAAAAAGAAATCAAGATGTGTATTGGTAATTCCTCCTCTGTTCTTCTGACTCTGATTTTCTACCTCTACCTTTTTTTTTTTTTTTTGGTCCTGTTTCTGCAATGAAGTAGATTAAAATGTTACTGTCTTTTTAAGTATAACACATTTCGGAGGAAACTTTGCAGTCAAATGACAACACACTCTCAATTTTTAGCATCATTAAAAGCAGACAATTTGTCCTCAGGAGGTAATCTGTTTATATTATTCCAAGTAGAGAAAAAAAAAGATATGCTGAGTTACAAAGGGTGTTTGCTCCACTACTGTGAAATTCCTAGTGTAATTCCCAGTGCAAAGCACAAAGCATTGCTTGTAGGAACACGATAGTGTATTTCTGCATCATGGTTCAGTCTTCAGTTTTAATTGTATGCTGCGCTTTTATGAGAAGCTCTCTCTTTTTTAATAGCAGTTTGTTCAAATTAACATCTCTGATGACAGCAGAAAGTGAGCGATGCAGGGAATGGTACTAGAGAACAGACAGAAGGGAATATTATCTTATGGAGGTTTGGGGTTTTATCCTCCAGATAGCCTAAAATTCTTTCCAAGTAATGTGTTAGATATTGGTAATGCAGTGACTCAACCATATAAACAGATGGAGTAAGTATTATGCAGCCAGTGATTCAGCTAACATACAGCTCTGGAAATTCAAATTTGAGTAAATGAGAGGATAAATGTTGAATAAGACACAAGAATTACCCCTTTTTCTTTTTCTTTTTTTTTTTCTTTTTTCTTTTTTACGGAGCCTTCTCCTGACCAGAGGTGGGGGAAAAATCTGCAGTTCCATAATAGCTCATTGAAGGAACCGTATCTTGATCACTGCGCAGAATCCCCTTGGAGCTGGAGCAGGGCTGCACCGCAGTGCCAGCAATTGGTCCAAGCCCAAATCCTGCTGTGGGACATGAGCTCTTAACTTCTGCAGAGGGAGCGTTTCCCAGCTGAGTTACACAGATATGCAAGATCTAGTTGAATCAAAGCTTGACATTCATTTAGACTGAGTTAACTCGTTAATTTCAGCTTTAAAATCCAGAGTGCCATATCCATTAAAAAATAACTCTCACATTTTTCCCAGGCTCCTCCTATACCATGTGAAGTTGTGGCTGCAGATGTGAATGTGCTGTGCATGCAAACAGAGCATACAAAGGTTGCTTTTTGCAAAGCTCTCCAAACAGCTAGAGGACATCGAAGTAGTTGACATGTCTTATTACATACTTTTTTTCCCCCTGAGAGTGATGCAAGAAGAAGCTGGTTTGCTGTAGAAACTTTCCATTATTAAGAGATCAGCGCTCAAAAACTCACCTGATTTTTATGGAAATCTGGGGAGAACTCTGCTCTGTTTAGATTACTTGAGCCCTATCACTGAAATGACAATTGTTATTCAGTAAGAGTTACGAGTGCAGATTGATTGCTACCACTTCCACATCACCAATCTCTTCACCTCTATGTAAATGTTTCCTTTGAAAGCTTATTACAAAAGAGATAGAAAATACACAATCTAGAGTAATGCCACATATCTAAAATGAGAAATCTCCCCCCTTTATTTTTTCTGGAGCAGGCAAAATGGACGTGAACATTACATCACAATGACAGTTTTAACATTTAGAACTTGGAGAATCCTAAAGGATCTCACAGTAACTCTAACTCATCTAGCCGCTGTATGTAGGGTCTAGTTTTGCCCTCTAATTCTTTCCTGCAGTCCTATTATCAGTAGCTGCAATTGAATGTGTGTTTCAACTAATAGATTTGGGAGGGTGGCTTTTTCTCATTTGGTGAGACAGGACTTGATTAGCTTGGTGTTTGCAAATACTTGGTCCAACTGTTAGGCATTCTACCATATATTGGAACTGTCTTAGCAGCCAACTAAGGCTCTGTCCCGCAAATATATCTGTGTATGCTCTATGTAATAGGCTGTACTTAATAAGGACATTTCCTATGCAAAATGTGAAGCATGCAGCAGTAATCTGAGAATCCCAGTGTTTTATTATTAGCAGTTGCAAATCTAAATGTTACTGAACCTCCTTTTTAAGTATTTGTAGCTTGCAGCTGTAAAGCATTAAGGTGGCATTTCATTCACCTTTCCACACAGTTTTATTTTGCTTTGTTTTGTTGTTTGTTTGTTTTTAGAAAAAAAAAAAAAAGCAGCCACCTCATCACTGCCAGTTAGTGAGTACACCTGTATCAATGGAAATTCATAGCACAGAAGCACATCAGTTGTGTGATAATCCTTACAGAATGTGTACTGTGGAGAACTGCCTTATGATAGATGTTATAAAGATAAGTTGTATTGGACACTGACCCTTTTGCAGAACTGATGAGGCGACATAATATGTTTAGATAAAATGGAGAAATAGAAAAAGGGGCATGTGTCTCTTTATCATTTGGGGTGGGGGGGCTGTTTCCTTGTACTATTTTTCTCCTTTGCTTCTTCATTCTTTTTTTTCCTACTCCACTCCTCACAGCTTTTTGCTATTTTCTGGGGTTGCAAGCTTCTCACAAAAGCCTTGTAACTTTTAGCTACATAACAATAGTTATTTCAGCCATCATATTTTTTAAGGGTAAGCTTCTTAGTTTTCAAGCCCACCATGGCTGTACCAGGGAGAACTAAAGATAAAATGAGAAACAAGGAATTCCTTACAGTGACTCAGAACAGTGCATTCAGTGAATTCAGACACGGGCAGCTGGAAGGCACAAGTTAGATCAAGAATGACTTTCAGGTTACTTTCTTAATGGAACAAGACTTATGTGGTCATGTCATGTAGGTTTAGGTGTATTTGGAAGTGTATCCATGTGATTTAATCGCGTTTGAACCTACTGACTTGCTTCTATATCATAGGAGATAGCATTAAAGCTGTCAAAAATAATTTAGTTCCTAAAGCTTTCATGAAAATAAGCATTTGGGTAGCAAAAAGGTATCACACACTGACTGAATGATGGAAAGTCTGCACAGTGATCTTAGGCAAATGAGAGTTCACTGTCTGAAGGGACTCCTTATGGATTCTATAACTTCAGATGTTTCAGTCAAAGCTTGCACCCCAAATTTAATCAGCCCTGAGGCAGAAATCAGTAGGAAACAAGGCCATCTTAATTCCAGTGCTTGGGAATTACATGCGTTAAGACTGAGGAAACATATTTATGTTATGAAAAGAGCAAGAGACTGAGGAGAATGAAGTATGGGATACGCTTAATTACAGAGCAGACCAAGAGGTGGCATTGCTGGGGCGAGGGGAAGGCAGTAGAGAACTGTTTGCACCTGTTGTGCAGGAAGGAGCTGGAGACAAGACAGGGGCAAGATACAGAAGAAGGAAAATCAAAACAAAGAAGAGATAAAGGCGCATCCAGGTTGGGAAGGGCATCCAGAAAGGCTGTGGGGATAAGTGGGAAAAGGGATTGCACAGGAACTACATTAGTTTGAATTTAATCTGCTCTTGTGCAGACAAAATCCCTGAACTCATGCCCGAAGAGGCACAGGCAAGGCAGGAGGGGAGCAGAGGGTTTGCAGGGTGAATCAGGCTTGAGGAAGAGGCAGGTCTGGGCACGGAGTCAGTTCATTTGAAGAACTGTTTAATGAGTGTGTCACTAACAAATGTGTCAGAGAAAATGAGAGAAGAAAGTGTTGGCAGAAGATGCCTGCTCGACCACAGGAATTCTCTTAGAGACGTTATATAGCATGAGAGCAGGCACAGAGAACCTGTGAGAAAGACAAAGCAAAAGTGCTATTATTTGTAAAATCTTGGGGGGCTATTTTGTTTGTTTTTTAAGTTACTCCCAAGAACTTTCATACCTGATTCACACTTTTTTTTTTTTTGAGCACTTTGCCTTGGCACAGTTCATTTTCTTTCCCACTCTCTGTGCAAGATGTACAAGCTCTTTTCACACTTACAAGCCTGGTAAGCATGTGGTGCGGGGAAAAAAAAAAAACCTAGAAAATGAACTCCTGTAAAGGCTCCAAGTGGCCCGGTGAGGGGATGAAACGGCTGTTTGTGCCTGGAGAAATGGTGGCAGTGTGCACGGTGCGACCGTATTCCTGAAAACCCAGCGCAATTTTAACCAGCCAGGCAGGGTCTACACGCAGTGGTGATGCTCAGAGGGCTGAAGGCAGAGCTGGCTTGCAGGAGCAGTTATTCAACCGTTTGCATTAACACTCTGCCTATTGGCCTCGCTTTAAGTGGCCTGGTGCTAGAAAGTGTTACGTAAAACAAAATGGAGAGTTTTCTACTGTTAAACCAACTGAAAGATGGAGGTGGGTCTTGAAAAACACCGGGCATTTCCAGTTTGTACAGGAACAAGATAATCAGATAGCTTTCCAGCCTGTACTCTGCAGAGGGGCCACAAAACCTGGAACAAAATCCAGTTCAGTTTTGAGCTGAGTTTCCTAAGGAGACGTGGCTTTTTGTCTGCCAACTTCTTCTTCATACCCTTGATGTCTCTTGCCCTCAAGGCCTGCACTGCAAAGAGGGGAGGCTACCCAGATCCTGAGAATGAGGAGCCAAGAAACCATATCGATGAGCCACTGCAGGATGCCAATCCAAGCCCTTTTAGACACTGTGGAACGGGCACAGGAGGAAAAGCTCCAACTGGGAATCCTGAGACAAAATGGCAAAGCCGCGAGGCAAATGCCTGTCAGGGATCCCCCTTGCCTGTGAGAACAGGCTCACCTTACTGCTCACTTAAGGACAGTCTGGACAAACACAGTTAATGCTGGCAAAGCAGGAAGGAAAAGCAGAGGTTTATTTCTTTTTTTTTTCCCTCTGAACGCAGGAAGGGCCCAGACGAAGGAGATAGGTGACAGCACCTTCTCCTTCGCTCTTTCCTGGTGGCGTTCTGGGGGGGGTCCCTGGGGCTCTGCTCGCCCTTTGGCACCGCGCACAGGACAGGGGCTCGTGCAGGGCTGCCGGGGGCCGCAGGAGG
>NW_010577777.1:169835-184767 GCF_000705375.1 Tinamus guttatus
TAGAAAGCAGCTTCCGCTGTCGGCGGGCACACTCGGGAGGCCACTGCTCTTTCGTGCTCCTATTTCGCTTTATTTATTTTCGACGCGGCCTCCCTGTGTCTCGGCTGCACCGCGCGCCTGGAAGCTTCCCTGACACCTAGGCCGAGGCTCCCCGAGCGTTCGAGGAGGCGCAATTAGGGGCTGAAACTTGATGTTGCCCAGAGGCCCTGCTTAGGATGTGTGTAAACAATAATAAATCAAGCACTGGTTTTGTCTGGGAGTATTGCCTCAATTAGCCGCGCATCCTGGGTCTCCGTGGAGGAGCCAAGAGCCAGCCTTCATTCCCACAGCGGCAGCTGTATGGTCCAGAGTTCATCAATTAAAACCAAAAGTGGTTAACGCTTCTGTGTGATACTTCTTTCCACAGTTTTATCTAGTTTTATTGTTTCTTTATTATTTTGGGGGTCTTAAATGGGAATGAGCCATGTCATTTTAGAGATAACAGTATTCTTAGCTGCAACTGCAGTTAAAAAGCCCCCTGTTTTTTCTGTTATATCTAAGTAAATGCTTTTGGAAAGGAGAATGTATGTCCAGATCAGGTTAGATGCTTTCACTATTTATTTATTTATTTCTGTGCTATAAATTACTTTTTTGGCATCTACAGTTAAGTGCGTCCAGGCAAGATGCATTTTTGTATTCCGCTAAGTAGATTGCTGGAATAGAGAGCATGGACCATATGTGCTTTTTATTTTACATGTTGAAGAATGTTTTAGCCAGCATCCTGTGGAGAATGGGACAGGGTTTAGGTCATTTTCTGAGTGTGCTAAATGTCTTGGGTGATTAACGAATTCTTTCTTTAATCTTTATAAACCATGACAGTTTATAGTGCCCCCACTTCATAATGCCATTTATAATATTCTTCCAGAGAAAATGCCCTGCAAATTTTTAGCAGTATAGTTTTATGGATTAGAGAAGTTGTAATGACTCTAGCATAATAAAAGCATGTATCTTACAGCTGTCCATGCTAGGAATATGCTCCCAAGTCTTTCCCCTTTTCTGCATGGGATATAAACTATCTACACCCTGCCTATGCTGTGGGGTTGCATTGCTTTAATTATACATGTGTAGTTAAAGTGATACAGCTTCTGCACACAGGCAAGTGCTGAAAATCTGTTTAGTGCATGCTAGCTACATGTACAAATTTTATGAATTAGACTGAACCACAGAGCAAACTATTGTGATTGCATTGGAAATCTTTATTTATATATATAAATATATATAAAGTAGTAACAAATGTAATTTGAGTGCATTTTCTGACTGACTCTACAAAATAATAATTTCCTGAATCTGTGCCTTTATATTTTATATTTAAAATTTCAAAAAAAAAGAGAAAAGAAAAATATTCACATGTGTTCAATCTGAAGGAACAGTCACACACTTTTCAGAGTGACTGACTTTTTAAAAATATACACATATTTAAATAAGTGTATATTTCACTGGAGGTTGCTACAGATTTATGTATTTTCTTGTCAATTTATAATTAAAGTTGATTGAAGTATCACATGAAAACTTCAATGTAAGTTTCATGATGATTTCTTAACATAAGCGTCAATTGTGTGGAAGGCTGGAGGCATAACCCCATTTACTTCATCTACAGGATAAACACTGTTTCAGAGGATGTTACACTGCACTGAGGCTTAAAAGATTGATTCACTCATTCTCTTTGATCTGCTGAGTTATTTTGGGGGCGGAGGGACACGTATTTTGGTCGGTACAAATGGGGTAAATATACATCTGAAGTATTAGTCTGTAGTTAAAGTGCTTTGCTGAAGCAATTTGCTGGAATTGATCTGATTACCCTTTCCTGTGTACCAATAAGAAATTCAGGGGCTCTCCAAGTTCTGTGTCTACTAGGATTACTCGTGCCTTTTTTTTTTTTTTTAATTTGGAAGGGGCACTTTGGCAAGTAAAAAGTTAGTCTACTTGTGTTTTCCTTAATATTAAAGGCATAACTTTTAGCCGTTATTCATATTATTTCTCAAGCTAGATAAAATTTTAAAGATTTAGGTTCATCTTTTAGTGTATTTGTATTTTGAAGTAACGTTTTTAAACTGAGTCTTTTTAGTTTTCTGTTAGTGAAACAAAAAGGAATTTCGTATGGAGAGAGTACAAATGTTAATTCTGTATGTTTGAGTCTTGTGAAATGGATGCGTGTCTATTAGATACTCTATTTTAGTTTTGCTTGTGAACAGAATTGGTTTCCGTTCTTGCCTTATCTATACATTACCGTGCTGTAACGTAGTAATTCGGATTGTGACTAGAGCAAAATTAAAGTGTTTCAGGAGTTTTTAAGTTCTTGGAGAAGAATAACTCTTTCTCTGTTACTACATCCTGTACTAATGTGTGGTTGATCCAGAGAACCAGTTTTGTGATAGTGGAACTGCTTGTTCTAATGGCTCTATTAATTCTCTGAATGGAGATGTAGGCCACAATGTCTTTCGGGATATTATTCAGTGATAGGGGAGCCAAACAGTACTTTTCAGGAAGCACATGTGGAAATTTACAGTAAAGTAGATTAATGTCTTTACTTTGGTGTAAGTAAGAGTGAATTATTTTTTTGTGTGTGTGTAAAAGGCAAACTTCCAAAGGGTTACTTCTGTCTTGCAACAGCTGCTTGCTTCAGTCTCGCTTGTTACAAGAGTCTATGGGTTTACAAACACTAAATCTCTCAGGGGTTTATTTTACCATGGCTTATACTGTACAAAATGCAAAGCAACGTACTGCTCCTCTAAAAGGAGGTTTCCAAGAGCAAGAAAAGAGCTGCAGATAGATTTTTTTTTTTTTAATTCACTTATTTGCTGCCAGATGTTACTCAGCCAAAGATAGTTTTATCTAAGATAACTGAATACTGCAAAAATAATGGACTATTTTAGCAGATTCTTCAGTCAGTGACATCACTATCTGTGACTGCATTGTGTGCTCTCGCCATGGAAGTGGTTTCATGGCTGTAGCAAACCGGCGTCATCAAACACAACTAGGAGTGGGGGTCGAAAGTAAAAATAGTGACCCAGGAATCTGGAAGGAGCAATGTGCTGTTAATGGAGCATTGGCATGCTGGTATGAAGGAGGTAAAAGGTGTCTCTGGTTTCTCCAGCATCAGCTTGGAGAGTACAAAGTCATGTGTCTTGCTAAAGAATAAAAAGGAAGTCAGTGTTGGTGGAAATAAATTTTGGCCTTACTTGCCTTCATGTCCTTGCTTGTCATCCTGCAAACAAGGACTTGGGTTTTGTTTTTAGTATTTTAACATACCAACTACTCCAGGCCGTGATATTCTATTTTATATACATATGTGTATAAAACTGCTATTTGCTCTAAGACAGGAAGAGCATTTAAATATATTAACTGTCAAAAGGTGATTTCAGAGAATGGGAGAGAAATGGCTATGGTGTGACTGCTCCATAACCTCATACACTGATGGGCTATACCTGTCACCTGCACTTGGCAGTAAATTCAGGCAAAAAAAAAAAGTGGAATATGGCAACATAATACTGGTGAACTAAAATAGGGATCAGGTTTTTATACCATTAGATTTTAGTTTGCTCTGTTTTGGAGTATTTGGAATTGAGGAACTTTTTTTTTAATTAAAAACAAAAACCTGCTACACTTTTTCTCTTGCTTAACTTTTTTTTTTTAGATTACACAGTAAAGGAAACAAAGGGAGAAGGTTATCGCAGTACTTTCTACAGCAAAATGAAGTCAAATTCTTTTATATTTGTTTTCAAAAAAAAGAGGGTTTTATAGAACAGAAATTGGAGCGTTATACATGTATAACGTGCCTAGAGAATAGTGGAACGAAAATATGTGCTGCTTTTTTACGTATATTGTGTTACTGAATAAGTCAAAATTCTAGGTCTGTGATTACTAAATCCTTACCTGTTTTACGCCATGACAGTAGTAATACAAGTGGTAGGGTTACTTGGTTAACTTTTGTTTTAATATGTTGTCTTCAGTTGGTTATATCTTAGTCATACTGAAATTTGCCATGATGCATATGTTTGAGCAGGGTTATTGCAGGAAGTTTAAGCTAAAATGATTCAGCATTTTGAAAATTATCATTAAGAGAAAGTAAATATACTAATTTAAAAGAGAAAATCATGTTTGGTTTATTTAAAGGAGTATCTGAACCTGAGATACTGTATTTAGTATTGCAGACAAGGGGAACTGCGTATGGCTGTTTTTAGAGAAATGTTAGCAAATTAAAAGCTCTTGAAAAACTGGTTCATTAATATTATTTGGCAAATATTTCATATAATGTGAGTATCTTCCTGTCTGCTGGTCCTTACATGTCGCCTGTCTGGGCAGTCATTACCTGGACCAGGTAGTTAGGCGTGATGCGTCACCCATCAAGTAGGTGATGGGTAAGTCTAATACTAAATAGTCTTTCTTTAACTGGCCCAGTGCTTTCTAGCCCCAGTGCTGGCATGGAGATGGGTGCTGGGGATGAGGTGGGAATGGTTATTGAAGCTGGAAAAGCAAAAGGCCCAGGAGCCTGGAAAATATGGTGCTAGCCAAGCTAGTGAAGGGTCAGAAGCAGAGCGGGTGTGAAAGGGCAAGAGCCGAGAAGAACAAGCTGAATGTTCCTGTGGAAGCAGCAACAGGAAAGAGCACGGTGAATACGGGTAGGAAAATAAGGGAGCATGAGGAGCAGGAGCAGAAGAGTGTAACACAGAACATTTTCCATGCAAAAACTAAGCAAAGTGATTGCTTCTGGTTCACCATTGCTTTACTGTTTACCACATAGCTGTGGACAACGTAGAGGTGAAAAGGAAGAATTTTTAAAAGCTTTATGAGAAGAAAATTAACAATTGTGTTAAAGCCTAAACATCACAGTAAAATTAAGTTTGTGTTTGACCAAAGTTTAGGGTCAAGGGAAAGTAAATGATGCTGGAAAAATCATTGACCAAAGGAGAAGTGCAGGAGCAGAGATACTTGTCATTTTAGTTTATTTGATTAGTCCAAGTAAATGACCAGATAATTCACAAGCTCAAAAACTATTATTTCTGAAATGAAGAAGGGCATAAAAAATGAAATCATTGACAACAGAACATATTAATCTTGATGAAGTATTTAAATGTAGAGGGATTTTCATGAGCATTAGGCACTTTAAGCTTATTTAAAATGCAGTTATTAATCAGCTAAAGCAGATATTTCTTCCTTTAATTGCATGTTAGTGTCAGTAGGACAAATTGTCATAGAAAGGACCATTAGAAACTTCTGTAATTTTGTAATAAAACTGCTGACAAATCTAAATATAAGCATGTTAAGTGATATCTTACACGAGCTGTTTGCTAACACTGTGAATTATTTAATAGCAATAAAGCATTGGGAGATGGGTGCTCATTTGGTGTCTTCTTCATGAAAATAACTACAAAGTATAAACTGTGACCAAAACTACTCTGGTTTTGTTTATTGGGCGTTGATACAATTCAGAACAAAATTGGATTTCATGTTGCTTTGGTTAGATTAATTTGGAAAAATGAGAGCAAATGAGTGTCTCCCTCCAGGAATAAGAGATCCACATAGATGTTCATATGGACATTCCATAGGCTTAGATGGCAGGAGATCAGGATTTTATGTCTAGCACACAGGCAAACCTGTTTTTTATCCACATAGAGTCTCGGCAAAATAGGGAGGGTGGAGTTTAGGATTTTATTATCTGGAACATGTTTTATGAAACTTTATTTTAAAAACTAATTAAATATAAATTGGGAAAGTCATGCCAGAGTGAGTTCTAGCTGTGCAATTGTTATTGTACCCACTCTGTTACGTGTAGTTCTTTATTTAAAAAAAAAAAAAAAAAAGTCATACAGTCCTTTTATCACTATAGCAGCACATTAGAAACTTGATTTTGGGCCTAAGGTGTCATGATAGAAGTATTTGGTAGCTCTTAAAGAAAAAAATATTACCTTTCTGTTCTGCCATAAGAAGGTATATGTGAGGAATCACTATCACTGCATGTATTCTAGGGTTCACAAGGAAGAACCATAAAGCTCCTTTCGTTTGCAGTGCTGAGAATACAGCAGGAAAAAAAAGCCAAAGGAGTCTTCATTTGCTCTGAGGATATTGGGAGTGAATGAGGGAGTAATGAGAAATAGTGCTCCTCGCCAGTCCTCTAATCCTTGAGCAGTTCTGGAGCAATTAGCAAAAGAAGCTTTCTTTTTTCCATGTTTTGTTTTCTTTTTTTTAACCAAATTTTCATTTTCGTCCCCTTCATTTCTTCCTACTGCTTTATGGAGTTAGTAAAGCAACATCAGATTACGGTGTGAAATGGGTAGGAGAAACTGAGGTGCTGCAGGAAGTTTCTTGAATTTGAGAATCTTTCGATGGTTATAAGAGTGAAGTTTTAATTCTGCAACTGGTAGAACAACTTCAGGGTTTCCTTCTGCAGTGCTGTGAGTGACTTGGAGCCTGGATACCGGCACATGAGCTGACATTCTTTGTGGCTAGATGGGATAGGATTTCTCATCTCTTTAGTTGTTTTTATGCCTGTGGTTTATAGACTGTTTTTTTCTATAGCAGATGTCATCCATGTTGTTGTTAAGAAGCACTTGGTAAATTGTAGATTAAAAAGCCGTGATTATGCATGCTCCCCAAGAAGTCTGCTGATGTAAGCAGGAAGGTCATATGCAAGGTTAACTAGTTAAAGTTTGTTTAGAAAAACAGAAACAAACACCCAAATGCCCTTAATTCTGCTTTCATTGTTATGCCTTGAGGAATTTATATAATGTTCCGCATTTTTAATATTTGTTTTAGCAACTGCTACATACCCAAGTTCAGATTGTGAAGTGGCACATTTTATAACACTTGTATACAGTACTTAGAATAGAAGAATTTCCAGAATTTCTTTCAAATAGTGAAAACAAAGTTTCCTCACTGAGTGTCCACCAGTAGAAGGATTTATGTCTTCATATGAGATAATTTGTTGTTTGTCCACCTCTGTAACATGATGTGCTAATGCTTGAAAAATAAATTCTATGATAACAAGGCATATAAACTATGTGATTTGTAAAAAGAACAATCAAGATGAGTGTAATGACAAAGAAACCAGAGAGATCTTGCTGAATAAAGTCAGTGTTGCCTAGTGTATGTCCAAAGTTGCACTTGCATTGAAACGTTAGTAACAGGTATTAATGTAGTCTGTATACTGAAGAACTTCAATGTTAGCAGTGGTTTTTATTGATTTGTATTTTCAATTTCTTAAAATATAATATGCATTTTGTAATTTAACCTCATATTTGTCTTGATTAAAGTATAAATTACTTGATTGCATCACCAAGCAATAAAGAGGGGGAAAAATGATATAAAGTTAATTTTACAGCAAAAAATGTGAGGCTTGTGGGCTTGTCTCCTAGGGAAGCTGACAGCAAACCTGATGTATAATAACTGTTTACCTCTGTGCAGTAGTACTACTCCTTGAGACTGGTTTATATTCCTGAGCAAGAGGATCATCATTCTGAAAGGGTTTTTCTAAATAATGACTGTACTTCATGAGTACATAAGATAGAGGAAATGAAAGCCACCTTGCTGCTGAATAAGAAGAATTACATTCCCATTCAGCACAACTTTAATGCACTTCGGCATCAACTTCACATTAGCTTCTATGTGTTGATTAACTGAATGTCTCTTTGTAGGCAGGTTGATGGAGATAGGCATCCATTGCAGAAGAGGAAGAACGAATCTCTGATGACATGTCGTAATGGCTTCCTTATTACTCCTTGAATCTGTGAAAATACAAATTTATCCTGACTTGTTAATGTATGCTAATATCTGTGTATATATAACTGTATGCGTAAGTCTTTTTTTTAACTAGCTGATATGTGAAATGAGAGAATGACTAAACAGAGAGGGTTCCCTACTGTTTGACTGGACAGCGTATTTACTTTTTAGTGATGTAATATTGCAACTATTAAGTTGCAACTATTGCAACTATTAAGCTGCAGTACATCTTTCAAGTGACAAAGAAAGCACTGCTTATATTTTCAGAGTTAGGCATCTTCTTCGTGATGGTAATATGACTTTAAAGCTTGTCCGCAAGAGAAAAAAAATGGTAAAAAATGGCAAGTGTGGGCTCCACAGTGCCTTGGTAAAGATGCTATCTCCATCCTTACATAGGTACACTTCTGCCTCTTGTCCCTGCTAAGATGCGTGGGAAGGCATGACGTGCAAACTCAGATCTTTCTTGTCATATCTGATATGTTTCAGAGTAGAAATTGTAGCATTAATTGTATCAGATGCCTTCTGGAAGACAGCATTGTGCTTCCTGCAGTGTCCTCTGGTTCCTTCTCAGCCAAAGCCTCTTCTCTGTGGCATCCTTCACACGCACCTGCGTTTCATTCGTACCTCACACTTTCTGCCCTTGGTACCTCCTACAGCAAGGTCTAGGATTTAGCCTATTTGCAGAGTTTCAATTGAAGACTTTGTAGGCGAGGGCTGTTTTCTTTAATCCTGAAATATTTTGCGCAGTCCGATCTAGCAGCCGTGGCACTATCAGATCTTCCCCACAACTGTTTCTGAATGGAGGAAAGAAGTTTTTCGGATTTGCAAAGATGAAGTAGTCCTTTATAGCACTGGTCTGAGCACAGACAAGGAATGGATCATCTCTAGTTGTCTGTCATTGATCTGTGTTCAGAAGATTATGCGAAATGAGAAGTGTTTTGTTTGGAAATAGCCCAGCAAGTTGAGGTAGGTGAAAATAAGTTTCAAAATTAGGGAAGTTAAATCCTATGTGAAAAAAGGCACTAAGAGGTACAGTCATCTTTCAGAAGAGAATTTTAGAAGTTCCAAAATTGAGAGAGCCCCTTGTTGGGGGGACATAAATCTTTAACAGTAGTAAGACAGAAAGTGGTAAGAACTAGTGTGTCATCTTGAAGCCTTTGAAGATTCAAAAACAGGGGTACCAGGGCAGCCTGAAGTTCCTTTAGCTCAATATTCCGTCTCTAACAAATGACTAAAGCAATATACTGCCTGATAACTCCCCAAAGCATCTTCCTGGGCTTTTACAGCCTGAGGCATCACTGATGTGTAATACCCCTTAATATTTTATTTTTCTCTGAGCTTGTCAAAAAAATGCTTCTACACTACACATAGCTAAACTTTGGTTTTCAAATCTAAATGCCATCTTTATTTCACTTTCAAAAATGTTGATTTGGCATTATTTTCCTTCCAGTTCTTCAGTGCTTTTGGCAAAACTGGAAACACCAGAACTTGGAGCGTTCTGCGCATGATGCCTTTTCAGATGCTCCTTCTGCAATGCTATTGTTTGTAAGCTCCCCTAAGCTGACTTTGCTGGGGGTAACTGTGGCTATGTGTGTCTGCTCAGGTAGTCGGCTCTCAGGCTGCCTGCTTTCCTTAGTGCGTTTTAGGCCTTGTGCTTTCTAAATGCATTTTCGTGATCTTTGCATTACTACTCCTTAAAGTGGCTTTAAGATACCAAACTATTAAATTAAATGTAGTTTAAGTAATTTTCATAGTTTTTGAAATTTTTTTTTTTTAAGTGATTGAATAATTCTATTGGGTACTTGCCTTGAACACATGACACCAATAATGGCTGACATTCCTGCCTACATTCTGTGGGGTTCTTTGTCAGAGCAGTGTGTTACTTGATCATATCAATAAAGAGAATACTTTCCATTGTTGCTATCAAAGCATGGTTATGAAGGGGACGGAAGTTTAAAAAGTGACCTTTTGTGTTTCCATGTTTGTTTTTTGCACGGAGGGATTTCATTTTAAACACTTCGCAGTTGTTGCTATTTCATTTTATAGTTTTACTTAGGGATGTGCCCTTCCAGCCTAAGCAGGCAGGTGGTAAACCAGAGAGTATAACATAAAGGTTCTGTGTTCAACAAAGAGCAAGTCAGCAGTCCAGCTGTTAACCTGCTCTTGCAAGCATCAGCAAAGAGGAGATACAGATGAATATATCATTCATATTTATCATCTGCAAAGAGAAGAATGAATAAGATAAGTGAAAGTTCAAACAATATCATGGAATAGGAGGGGGTTAGAACAAATACCTTGTTCTGGTCAGTTTACCTAAACCTTGGAAGAAGAGCATAATAAAATGAAGTCTTTTTTTTTTTTTTTTTTTTTTAGGTCATAGTCAGTCTCAGGAAGTATGTTCTGTATTGTTGCCTTCTTCTGAATCTTTCTTTGTTATTTCTTAGGTTTCTGTCCACTACCTTGTGCATCAGTGGAATTTGCTCTGCAAAAATGAGATAATGGCCTCTTCAACCAGTTGAAAGAAAGAGGTGAGCAGCTTTCTCACGGTCAGTGTTTTGTCTCCTTTAAAAAACGTTGTGCAGTGGAAACAAAATTCATTACATTTCTTAATGAAAAGTGAAACAGGTTCTAGATATTTTTCATGTGTCAAACAGGCTTGTTTTAATTCTTGTTCTGCTTTGCATGTGAGTATAAAGATGTATGTTATACAGTAAATGTCAGTACTTAAGAAAGGACAAATAGCCATACTGAATCTTCTAGCCACCATTTTTTTCTCTAATGTAGTTACTGTTGAGTACTTCAAAAGAAGGTATATAGGGAAAAAGATTATAAGGAACAATTATGTGCTAACAAGTCTGTTGGGTAGTTTCTTCACAGCCATAAGACAATTAGTGGTTGGTTTATACCCCGGAGCATAACTATTTATATGCCTTACAAACATCTGTTGTAGCTTATATATCTATATCTTAAAAATGATATTACTGAACTCCAACACTTTACTTGCACCTTATGCTAACATTACTGGGTGGTCCCTTTGCTTTCAATTATGAAGGAGTAAGTAGACCAAGTGAGGAGTGATGTATATTAAATAATCACTTTGTGTACATGTTTCAGCTCACCTTTAATCTTTTTTTTCCCTTAGATACTCTTAACTTGTGCAAAGTTTCCTTATTTCTAATTGTGATTACTCCCTTTAATTTAACTTCTTATTTCTACTGCATCTTACAAGTTTGTCCTTACTTTTATTAAAAGCTTAATTTTTTTCCTTATACTTTGTTTTGCAAAACATACTGCTCTATGAATTCTTTTGCCACAGATGTCAGTGAAGTTTCTGAATGCAACTGGCTTCCATGTGTTGGCTTCCAGCTTACATGACCTTAAATATTGCCTTGGATTTTCCTCATGCTTTGTTTACGAAATAAATAAAATGAGAGTTAATTTTGTTCTTCATGAAGCAAGCTGGCTGATGCTGTCAGCCTCAAGTTGTTCTTGTCATTTGTAACTCTTTGAATGCAACACAAATGCACTGTTTTCCTTCTACTCTCAGTTTCTCTTAGGAAGAATAATTGGAATTTTTAAAGCAAAGTTGTCCAGAAGTCCTGTGTGCTTGGGCCTACTTCAGATACCTTAAGCCATGTAGTATTGGATATAGTTGTTCTGGTTAAAGATGGTCCTGCTGTGAGTTGATAATCGCCATACGTGAGCCAGAAATTACCACACTAATAGGTCAGCCAAGAGCAGGGGTTGTGCGAGTGCACAGCAACATGCTTCACACAACGTCAGCTGCTTTACATCAGAGTCACCTTTAACAGTGGGTGGAATAGCCTGGCTGGCTGTATGTAAAAGGGATCAGAAATCATCATCCGCGTGTTCCTGTGAGCTCAGGGGTAGAGCTGTGGGAATAGTTAACTCTGGCAGGGTGGTAGTGATAAACATCTGGCAGCGAGAGCAGCTCCAGCCAGCATCGCATCGCTGTGCGCAGAAGGAGCATCCGCTTCGGCTCTGCGTCTGCTGCCTGGGCCTGGGTGCTCCGGCCAATGTTAGATGACAAAAGCTGAACGGATACGTGCCTTTTCGGTCATTTTTTTCTTCAATTCTAACATGCTCTGTCACTTCCACTAGTGGACAACAAAGAGATTTTTTTCTCTTTAGTCAATGAAAAGTAATTCCTCATTTAATTGCCTCAGTTGAAGCATGTGATTAGCTCAATTTGTTCTTGATTTGCAGTACTTGTCTTCGCTAAATTTCGTCAGTCACTATCTCGATAATAGTTTAATCTTCTTCACCTGTAATTATAAGTGAGAAATAAAGCTCTTATGGGAAATAATGGCTATGCCCATATAGATTTTTTTTCCAGTTATTCTGGAGAGGGCTAAAGCCCTTTCGGGTGGAATCATTTGTTGATCTAGCTCAAATTTGTCCACCTGTTCCTTTCTATGGCACGGGGTGGGGTGGGAGGTGTCCAGATGTGAAATGTCTCTTCTGTATGGGAATCTTGACAGAAGGGTCAGTCCAACTTGTTTGGTTCGCCTGAAATTCTTGCCATGTTTTATCATCATCAACAGTTTAAATTTCTTACCATCAGATCTTGTTGCTTCCATCTTCATGTTGTTCTTTGTGTCACATATATTATTTCACGTATCTGTTAACTTTAGAATACTCTAAAGAGATCATGCTTAAACTCTTTACCCTTTCCTAGTCATTTCTGACTAAGAACTTCCTTCTTTCTCCCACAGCTACAATTTCTTTAATAGCCTTTTGTGAGGAATTTCTTAAACTTCTAAAATAATCACTAAATAACATTTACTGTTTTTCTTGTTACTTTATTTTTTGACAAGTCCAAGTGATTTTTAACCTTGAGGATAGTTTGGTTTGTACTTCTGATATCACATAAGAAATAAGATATACGCCCTTGGGGAAAGAGAAAAGCAGGTTTTTGAAAGATACTTGTGCTTTGCTGTTGTGGCAAATGCTGATTTTATAACATTGAATGATTGAGATCTATAGGCTTGAGATCTATTAGCTTCTACCAGCAAGAGCATTTATGTCTACCCTTCCCTATTTTTTTCTCTTTTGCTGGAGAAATTAGTAAGTTTTCTGAGTTTCAAAGAAAAAGATACTGATTTAGAAATAGGTACTGACGGTTAAGTGGAGTCTATGAAAGCCCTTCAAGCTCAGTGGGGCCCTTCAGCAAATACATTTCACAGTGGGATTCAAGTTATAAAACCAAGACAAATGTAGCAAGAACTTTGAAATATTTCTTGTTATTTTTGGTTCCATAGTGCGATAGTAAAACACCATAAATGACGTCATGTACTGTATTTCATTTTGTTTAATATGTTTGGGTTAGAAGCCATAAAAGAACTCAAGTGTTTTTCAAGCTAAGTCTCCAGAAAATAGGTGAAGGCTCACTTAAGAAGTTTCTGCTTTTATAATTCTTTTTATTTTGTATTTTACTTTTTTTTTTCTCCTTGCAGTGTTTGTGCAAGGTGAGAACATTTTGATTGCACTTTGTTTAGAGAGGAGAATATACACAGGCAGCAAGTGTTGATTGAATTTGCCTCTTTTTTTTTGCAGAGCCCTTCTGTGATCAGTCTTTTAATTGATTTCTCATTAATATTAATGGCAACTACATCGAATCTGGAAGTAGAATAAAGCTTGTATATTTGTGTGATTAATAATCATGTGATATAAAGTTCAGTTTTGGAAAAAAATAAAAAATAAATAAATCCCGAGTAAACCTGAATAGCAGAAGTATGTTTCTCAGGCTGAACTGGGAGTGTAGTTAAGCTAAGCAAAATCATAGAGCAGCATTTGGGAGAGCAGATCAGATGGTTACTAAGTTTTTTCTTCCCTTTTTCCCTTTTTCCCTTTTTCCCTTTTTCCCTTTTTCCCTTTTTCCCTTTTTCCCTTTTTCCCTTTTTCCCTTTTTCCCTTTTTCCCTGTATAATTTGAGATTTTGGAAAGGAGACACAGTAGAAAGGAAACTGTAAGTGAAATAGTTGGGAAAGAGAATTGTATGTTAAAGACAGAAGGCAAAATGTTACTGGAAGTATAAAATGCAAGAAAAATTACTCAGAGTTGCCTTGGATGACTTAAAAGGAGCTTCATCTTTTCCTAAGAAAATACAAGGATTGTGAAATCCCTGTCACCCCCTCTGGGGATCTGATGCTGGAAGGCTGTTGTAGTAGTCTAAGGAGTAATACTTGTATAAAAATATGAAGAGCTATTATTATACTAATGTTAACATGAGCTTAAGTATTAGAGCAGGATTTAAGACTTTGTCAGTTCTGTCAATGTTGTTTTGGTGCCTTAGTGATAACATAACTAGGTGTCCATCATAGGGAAATCCAGAAAGACTAGTAAAGCTGCATGACAGAAAGGATATTAGTGTCTTTCTCACCACTAGTTTGTGGGGAAAATATATATATATATATGTATATATATATATGTAAAAAAGACATTGAGAGGTACTTTAACTCACATACTCATATTTTATTTTTGTGTATGTTAAAAATAGACTTCAACCCCAGAATCTCACAGTGTTTCCATGTGATGGTTTTGGCTTGTGAAGGTGCAATTTCTGCCAGGCTGTTCTTAGGGCACTTGTGCCATTTAGAACTGAAATATTGCAAAGTACTCTGTTCTTACGAGATGATTACTGCCTCTGTAATAGAGCTACAAAATATGTCTGCTAAAGCTATTAGAAAGAACCTTGCAGCGTATCTTCCTATCTAAAGAGCTACAGTTACTTAAAGATGCATGTTGTCCACAGATAGAAACTGTGCAAGCACCTAGTACAGTGCAAGAACCAAGAGCTGCTCTGCCTGTTCATACTGGTGTTTCCCAAGATACTTCTGCTTGCATAAGTTGGCATAGACTCCTAAAGAGCAGCAACTTGATTAAAGAATTATAAAACACCTTGAGCTGGGCTGTAAAGGAAGCCACAGTTATATGGTTATGGTTATGATGAAGTACTTTGATCTTAAAACTGTGTAAAAGGGTATAGCAGTTACCCTTAGGAAACCCATTTTTATTAGTTTTGTATAAAGTAGGGTGCAAGGGTTGTCCTGAGGAGTTATGATTTGTCTGTGTGGCCCAAACTGTTAAGTAAACAGAGAAGTGAATCTTGGAGTCTGATGTAACGTTTCCCGAGTGAAACATTTTACTTGAGACT
>NW_010577777.1:184820-288654 GCF_000705375.1 Tinamus guttatus
CACAACCGCAATTGAGTTGTATACAACAAGGTTGCATACAGGGGTGAAAGGATGCCAAAACAATGGAAACATTTTGTAGTGATTAAACCCATTGCATAAAAAGTAGCTTTAGGGTCAGATTTTTAGGGGGTGAAATTTCTAATGACTAGTTATATGTTACTGATACAAGTGGAAGCATGCAGAAAACCTGGAAGGAAGTCCTGGGTGCAATCCTTTACAAGACATGAGCTCTGGACTGTTTTATATATATATATATGTGTGTGTGTGTGTGTGTATATATATATATGTATAAATATATATTGGATAAATGTATATTTTTTATAATGACTAAAGCCTTAGGACTCCTACTTGTCCAGAGAAATTGAATGCTGTGATAATATTTAGCAATAATGGCTTAATGTATTATGCAGTTTTGGTTGTAATGCCTGATAATCTGCCAAGAAAATGAAATGTAAATTGTTAGTTTGGTGGATAAACTTTATTTAATGGTAAAGTTACACTATTTCTTTTTTTTTTTTTTTTTTTGGAAAAAAATATTTAATTCATGTAAGTCTTGAACTGCAGCTAATGCATAGAGGAAATGCCATACATAAACTGCTTGTATCACAAATACCCCTAGAATTAATATTTGGAAAGCTTCAAATGTCTATAAAAATGAGACTTCTGAATTCCTAAGTCATTTTTGAAAATGACTTTGAAAATATAGGCCCAGTTTAGAGATAATTAGGTATTGTTCCGTTCGTCAAGTTTAGAGATAATTAGGTATTGTTCCATTCTTCATTGGTGCTTATATGGCTTAGATAATAAACGTTTGATTTCAGAAATGATACATGACTTCATAAATGCTTGAAATAGTAATTTCAAGCATTTCAGCATGTAGGATTAATACTCGTAAGTATATAGAGTTATTTCTGGACACTTTTCCCTTTGGAGTGCCAGTTGTAGACAATTATTTCAGTTATTCCAAACTTAAGCATTCTATGATTCTATGATTGTAATGTTCAGCATGCAGTTAGCCTTTTCAAAACACAGAAATGTAAGTCTTAGCTTTTTTGGTGTTTTATGTATGGCTTTGCAATAAATTAGTTAAAGTAGTACAAAAATAAATGTTTGCCTTTACCTAAAGTTTCTCAGTGTAACCTCATTCTTATAGTAAAAATATAGAGTTAAAATGTGAATTAGTACAATGAACTATTTATTGATGAAACTTTCGTGATTTCCAGCATGGCATTTTCTGTAGAAAATGCACGTAACTGTTACATTGTCAGTAAGTTAACTGACATTTTTGTGCTTAAATCTCAGTAATTTTTCATCTTTTAAAACTAGGTTTTAAGTAAGTTTTGTAACTGATTTTTTTTTAGCGTGTTTGTCCTCACTTACGATGATTTGACATAATTAACATTTTATTAACCATGATGGCAACACAGACATTAAGTATAGACAACTATCAAGATGGGCAACAGGTAAGTCTGTTTTTCCTTTTTCTCTAAATTAGCACAGTTAGCAATAGGAAGATGTAGTGACTTTTCTTTGCTACCTGCTTTGGCATTATTTTAAGTATCTCATGTTGATTGTAAAAACAAGATCTTTAAAGTGATGAACTAACATGCTTTATAATACCTGGACACTTGTATTAAATGTTTAGCTCAGCCTTGCGTAACTTTGCTTGACTTTTGGGAAATTGTTACACAAGGAGTTTTTCTTCTGAAGCTGCCCTAGATGATTTATCCTGTGCTGTAATGCTCCAAATTTAGGAAAGTTAAATGGCTGTTTGTAATATTTTGTGTATGGACTCCTGTGCTTCTGTATTCACAATGATATTTAAGCAGCGATAGACATGTTGGTCTTCAGCAAGTGAAGTATAAATTTAGTTATCTAGAATTACATGGCAACAACCTCATTTGACTTGCTACAGTTGTGCTGCAGACTAGAAACTGGTAAAATACTTCACTCAATAGCCTAAATAAAAGTAATAATTAGAATTAAAATGTTAGTCAGTGGTCTTTCATGCTTTTGTTTCTGTTAAAAAGCAACTAAACAGCTAGAATAATAAAACACACTTCTTCAGATGTGTCTGGTCATGATAATCCTTCTTTTGTACAACAGTCTGCATATTGCACCAATTTGAATTACCAAATTAAAATAGTGTTAGCTGGAGGCAAGTCATACCCTGCCCTGGGCTCTAAAGACCCATTTTTGTGTTATTTTGTGTCAACCTTAAGCTGTAAATACAAGCACTTCTGTCAGCAGATGGCAACAGTGGTGAACAGACAGAAGAAAAACAGCAACTTTTTCAATCTCTCAAACAGATGTTTATCTGACTTAAGTTGGGATTTACTTATTTTTTTAATGTCTGTTTACAACTTTTTTTAAAAATTCTATTTTCTTGCTATTCCTTCACCTAACTTGAATTTTTGCTTTATTTACCACAAAATACATGCTTTCCTCTAATACGTGCTTTTGTAAAGACCAAGTGGGGAGAGAGGGTTTTCTTTTCATTTATTTTATATCATAAACCCACTGTGACCCAGATAGACAGGTGATTCGGTGCCTGCTTCTTCTGCATTTTGGAAATGCCCCACAGGAAACAGCATGCAGTTTTAAGTGAGCTATTTCCTTCTTGCAGCAATATCGCCTCCACCTTCATATTCTGCAGATGTATGGCATGACATGAGTCATCCCCTTTTATTTTGCCCCTCCTTTCTCTCGTTAGCCAAGAAATGAGTTCACTAGTTACATCTTTTCTACAAGCACTCTAGCATAGAAACTACCCGGTGCTTGCTGAGGGAGCACTTTGCAAAGCAGGATGCTCATTTGGCTTGGATACTTTGTCATTTACTTAGTTTCCCGTTTAACTAGAAGATGGCTTGCCCCTGTCAGGTAGATTTGTTTTGCTTATTTTGTGTGGCAGATAGAGGCAGGTCTATCAGAATGGGATGCTCAGAAGGGTTTTGGAGGCCAGCTCCCCTCTTGAGGAGTTCTGCATGAGAGGTGACACGATGTATTTCAAGGGAGAAGAGAGGAAGTGAATGCCTTCTGTACACTCGGTTCATTTCTGAAGGTGCTGATTCTGACTTCATGGTGGTGTGTAGAACAGCCTCTCATCTTGAATTAGGTGAGGATTGGTGTGACTTGCCTTTGTATGGATATAGCCAGTGTCAAAGGGGAGAAGACCAAGGTTTTGTGTTTGTTTGCTTTTTTCGAAGGGAAGCTATGATGCTCAGGGTTAAGTCCCTTAACTTTTAGTCTTAAAAAAGTAATTGGAAGTGATGGGAAATCCATTTGCCAAGCCTCAAAAGCACCTCCCATGTATTCCCAGCCACCTCGCGCAATTTAGGATATGCATGGTAGCGGCAGTGGCTCTGTGGGAATAATTCCAGTGCTGGCAGATCATGCTCTCTCAGATAGATCTGGTGAGGAAAAAGAGATATGTCTGTTCTTGCAGCCAAACAGGTGAATAGAGTGGGGATTTACATCTGAAGGAGTAGAAGGCAGGAGAAAGTCAAAAGAGGAAGCCAGAAGGCGCCCCCTCCCTCAGATTAGGGGCAGGGAAGTGTTCAACTAGATGCATCGCTAATGGAGAAATTATGTGGGACTTGAGCTGTTGTTGAGCCCAACATGCTAAACAATATTGATGTGAGGCTTTCATCAGCACTATCAATGTGACCACAGTCACATATATAGAAGTTATAGAAGTTTAAAAGGACTTTTTTCAGTAATATTTAAACAAAATTTATATTTTTAAAGTGGTGTGGGGGATTTTGTTTGTTTGCTTTTTGTTTTGTTTTTCAGAGGATTATTGATATTCCCCCTGCTTTTTATCTACCTTAACATTGCAGTTCCTTATTGCTCCACTTATTTGCAGGCCACCAATCCAGACTGGTCGTTTTTCACTCTCATGCAGATTTATCGTTTTAGACTGACAACTTTTACATGAGGTGATTAAATTTGTTATGTATGAATATGTGAATTACCTTTAGATAAGTTCGCATATATAAGAAATACTTTTTAAAGGCAGTTGCTTAGATTTTATTTCCTCACAAATTGCATATATGTTTTTGTTAAATGGATTTGTAGATGTAATTATTGCTGTTTTCTCCCATAGCTTGATATCCCTAACTTGTTACCTCAGTATGTAAATTTGAATGCTAAAGCTCAGTGGAAGTTATGTTCCTGATCATTGAAAGATTGGTAAGACATAGAATACTTTGCTCCTCTAAGAAAGTAGGCACTTTAACAGACAAGAAAAACTAGTTTCAGAATCCAATTGCTTCAGTATTGCGCTGTAATGTTCAGTAAGGAATGAGAAAGAAAACTTGGAGTAGAAACTTTCCTTCCTGTAGTTTTCCTTGTATGCAGGCATCCTCATAAAATTTTTGGAGCGAGGCACTTTAGCCCTTTCCAAAAATAGCCACTTGAAAGGTGAAATGTTTTAACAATTCACTGATACCTGTCATTCCCATCTTAAAGCTGAGTGTTGAAACTTGAAGTGACCTTTACCCATTAAGAAGTGTCAAAGATTAAAAGAGAGTTTTTGTTACTGCCTATGTCTTGTGCAACTGCCAAGTCATACCAACCTTCTGGCAATTTGGTAGCCTTTTGCATTGCTATTTCCTTAGAAAACAGTACAGTTATTTTACGTCAAGCACACAGCTTTACTAATAACATATCTTACTTTATCTACAGATGCAAGTAGTAACAGAATTAAAAACTGAACAAGATCCAAACTGCTCTGAAACTGATGCAGAAGGGGTGAGTCCTGCCCCTGTAGAATCTCAAACTCCAATGGATGCAGACAAGCAGGCTATTTACAGGTAGTAACAGACTTGTGTTCTGTCTTTTGAAGGGTAAAGTTTTGTGTGTGTTTTTTTTTGTTGTTGTTGTTTGTTTGATTGTTTGTTTTTTTTAATAGGCCGATTAAAATCAGATGGTCTCTTGGTTATATGACGCTGTAGGTTATGGGGAAGGAATCAGATCAAATTAGTTTCATTATCAGTCTTTACCCAAGTAAAACTTTCCCTTATTGTGGGTTTCCTTATACTTCAGCACAGTATCAAGGTTATTCTAAAGACAGCAGCATTTAAGGATCAAATGCAGTTTAGCAAGTTATTCAGGCTGTTGAACTATGATCACAGTTTTTCATACTGTAATTTTTCTCTTAAATCTCAGTTTTATTTTTATTGTGATTACCAATCTTTATTCGCTGTTCCTAGGGATTGCAATCTATTGCCCGGTAGTTAGCTCAAACTGGATTAAATGTTGATGTAAAAACAAAACCAAAACACCTTCCAGTGTTATGTGCTGTGCTGAGCACTAAGTGCCGTTTTGATGAGGTTTCAGTGTTCTTTCATTTTCATTACTTTATAGAGTTATAATTGCTACCAGTGAGCACGTGAAACATGAAGCAAAAGACCTAGCACAAGTCTCCAAATAAGTGGATAACAAAATCCTAGTTCTGCTCTGAGCCAACCTAAATGATTGCATGGGAGGCCACCAACTATAGCTTATGTACCAGTCTCAGTTTAATCAGTCTGTAAGGCATTTTGTGATATGTAAGACCTATATTGAAAAATAAGTGAATTTTATCAGATTTGATCATTTAAATCTGCATTCATCCCATTGGTAACTGCTAATCTCAATTTCTAATGCACCGTGTTAATGTATATCTTGCCACTTAATTACAGTTAATAAAGCAATATGCATAGTTTTGTAGCTTGTTCTCTTTGTTTAAATATGTTTTACTGCTTTGCTTGTATCTAGATTGAAATGGAAATGAAAAAAAAAACCAAGGCTTTTGTTTTGCTATAGTCACTTATGTTATATGCAGTCTTTCAATTTCTTATACAAATGGCTGTTACCTTACGTGAGGTAGATACTTAAGTTTTCAGTTGTCTGTGTAAGAGATACTTAAATATTTTAACTCTTATTCCAGGCACCCACTATTTCCTTTATTAGCATTATTATTTGAAAAATGTGAACAGTCTACACAAGGTTCAGAAGGCACAACTTCTGCTAGTTTTGATGTAGATATTGAAAATTTTGTAAGGAAACAGGAGAAAGAAGGAAAACCATTTTTCTGTGAAGATCCAGAAACTGATAATCTGGTAAGTATAAGATGTTCATTTTATATCTTAATCAGAATGCTTGGCTGTTCTTCCTAATTTGTTTTCTCAGCTGGTGGTCATATTTTCTACTCAGATATATATATTTTATATATATATATATATATAACATATATATATATATATGTTTTATTGTGAATACCTGATCTCTTAAGGGGACTGTGAGATAGAACAAGTCTGCATCCTTGAGCCTACCTCATAGGAGAAAGGGCTACTTAACATGTACATTCACAAGCAAAGCCAAATTGACAGGAGCTGGAAACATCAATCGGAAAAAAATAATGTTTTACAATGGATATCTAGGAAGATTTAAGTGTGCAATATCCTATGTGGAACACTGAAGTAATGTGCCTGATAAAATCTTCTAATCAAGAAGAAGATTTTACATGAGAGATATGAGATGCTGCTTGAAATTGCCTGGAGTGTTGTAGATGACAGTATGTCAGGAGGGGCACATATGGTTATAAGAAAGCGGTCATTTTTTGCCTGCTTTTGCAAGCAGACTGAAGCGTTGTTTTGCATAACTTGATTTCTTTCCAAGTACTTTGTGACTGATTGTCAGTGTCCTGAGTTCAGGGAAGATAGTATTGAAATACTGTCATGAAAGATAATGCTGAAAAGGGCCTTTGTGTATTCCTAGACCAGTGTGAGAGGAAAGAAGATAGAGGAAAGGACAGTATGTTGTCGAGTGAGGCAGACTTTTACAGCCCTAGCTAAAGAGGCTTAAAAAGTTACCTTCTCAGCTACTTGTTACATCTTTTTAATTGTAGGTTATAGTGTTCTTGATTGAAATATCTTTGTAGATTGTGTCAATGCTCTTAATCTATGTAAGTATGAAGTCAGGTTAGTTTAAATCCTCTATAGGGATGGATCGGGTTAAGGTAACTTTGAGCTAGACTGCCTGCAGGACTAAATAGCTCTTGCATCTTAGTTGTGGAGCTGATGATTTGTTTGCTGTCAGGAACCACCACCAAGGTGAATTTTCAATGGTTTGGCTTGTTTGTTTTGCAGAAGATTTTACTCCCAATTTGGAAAAATTTTGAATTTCAAATGAGATTTTGGGATAGATGGTAGACCAAAAGAATGGACTTCAGAAAGATGGCAAAGCAGCCAAAGGAGGAGTCACAGCTACATTTTAGCTACTTCAGAGCATCTCGTGCATATTAAATGCATCTACTCCCAGTATGTTAAGGTAGTCTCAGTATTAGTGTGAAGATTTTCAGTTTATAAATGAAGAACAAGTATTGACCTGTTTGAGCAAAGTTATAGCCAGAACAGATTTTAACCCACAGAATCTCAGTTTAATATCTTGGTCTTTAGGTCTCCATGGACAAATTTTGATGCAGCCCACCTGACTAAGATTTACAGGTTTTACAATAACTTCATTTTCCAGGTTGAAGGAGGTTGACATAAACACTGAAACAGTTCCATGGATAAACCCTGTAGCAGAATGACTATTGCTACTGTAGGAAGAAAAAAAGAATAGAACGTTGAAAGAGTAAAAATAAAGGGAAATAAAACATACTTTTCTTCTTTAGCTACTACCCTAGAGTTAGAAGCAATGGTGTGGGACACTGCTTCTTTTCTTTGAAATGTCAGTACAGTGGCACTACATTTGTGAAATACTTGTAGCACAGTATAATACTGTGTTTTCAATGCATGCAGAAATAAGTGCTTGCTTCAGAATGGCGACAAGAAGATGGTCCTGTTTCAGAACGTGAGTGTGGCTTTTCCACCAGGGTGCAGAAATACTTGGAGGATCATCTGCACTTGGACCATCATTTTAGATATGGGAAAGGGTTTCAGGGTTCTTGCAGACCTCCAAAAAATGTTTAATGGGGGAGAAGGGGATAAATGCTTTAGAGAGATACTAGTTTCTGAGGAGAACTGCTAATGAATGTAGTTAATCTTAGAGGTCATTTTAATGTGGTACAAAATCTTGTGGGATTGTCGTTAAAGTAGTGAGTTGTAGACAGAATTAGCTAAATAATATATCAGTCTTGGGATCTTGTAATTTGACCCAAGTATCTAGAAGCTTGACTGCCAGGTGTGTACATAATTTTAGAGTAACTTCTTCCTTCGTCTCTGGCTCTGCAATGTGTTTGTTGGTTTTGTCACTGCTATCAGTGGCAACTCCTGAGGGCTGTTTGCACATCAGTTGTGAATTTAAAAGCACTAATAAATTTTCTATTTTTCTTTTTTTCCCCTGGGGGCTTTTGTGAATATATTTCCTTCCTATTCTTTACTCAAAATAAAAATGAATTCTGTTCTATATAAAGTGGGTCTGCTGACTTGCTCAGCCTCAGGTTATTTTCCTCATTTGTAACTCTCCAAATTTAACAGTGGAAGGAAAAAGCCCATGTTCGACTCGCCCTTCTTCCTGATTGACCCGATTCTGTTTTTTCTGGTGACAAAGTCACTTGGTTTGTGTGGTTCTTACGGTTGTGCATGGGCTGGCGGCACAAGTCTTTGCCTGAAATGGATGCGGAAGTCTGGTGTTTCGTAGCATGGCCCTGGTAGGAGGCACCCAGTTATAACAGCTGAGGTCACTGCTATCTTAAACTGGAACCACATTGCAGAGTTGCCTTGCCTTCAGCAGGGGAGCCAGCTCTGTAGCTGCATTGTCAGCCCTGCCTTTCTGTTACCAGATACTGAGTGAAATCTGAGTGTGGCTTCTCCTCCGCCTCTCCTAGGGGCAGAGGCCTCGGAGCAGCTGCTGTCGCCGCAGCAAAGAGCAGAGCGGAAGAGTTTCTTCAAGTTAAGGAATAGCTGGTCCTTTCCTCAGGCTCTTCTTCTTGATGCTCGCACAGAGAAGTTTTTCTTCCTTGTGTCATATAAATGAAATGCACTTTTTTTAAACATAAATTTAAAAATCTCTGTGGGATTGGAAATAGAAGAAATCCTAAGACTATGTTCCTTTTGTTACTTGTCTGTCTTCTCCCTTTTTAACTCTGGTGTTGAATAAATCATGCACTCGAAGGGAGAAACCAGCAGATCCTGCCAACGAGAGCGAGCTGGAAGGGTGGAGGAGATGGGCTGGACAACCACAGCTTTCTGCCTGTGCTCTCAGCTGCTTCTGGTGGAGTCCAACAAATAAGGGGGTTGGGTTGGTCTGGCGGGGCATATCTTGTAGATCTCAAGTACTCTGGACAGTTCCAACACAGAAACTAAAGTTAGTGACTTCAAAACAAGAAAACCCTTTCTGTGTCCCATCTTAAGCTAGCTCTATACTGCGTTTAGGCTGATTGACTGGGTACCAGAAATCCTGAATGTTTGCGGATTTTATACATGAATGTTAATATTCTGGCAATGTTTCACACTGCCCAGACACTTAAAGTGCCTTGAATATTCTTCAAAAAAAATAGGTTGTTTGTCATCCAGAGGACTGCAAAATGTTCATCTGTAAGGCACGGACTTTAGGTCAGAGTGGCCAGAAAGGAAGGTCATTAAAAGCTGTGTTAGATTGTGCTAACCTGAGTAGCTCTTAGCAAGCTACAGTCTAGATTACCTCTTGTCACTTTTATGTTATGGTATCTTTTCCATTCTGTATTAATTGGTGGTTTCCTTCCTTAATAGTGTAAATTACTTTGGCATTGGGAAGTACAATGAGAATCCACTGGAAATTTCGTTTTAAGAACAGTCTTGGTCTATACATGGTTAAGCCTGGCCTATAAATAGGTTTTTGATCCTTTTTATTTATCTTTATAGAGGCATTCTCTTCTTTAAGTTACAAAGTCAACAGACTCAGTAGGTGATCTTGAAACCATATGGCAAAGGGTTTGGTCAGTATAGAAGTAGTGACGCTCCACCCCTTTTGCAGTGTCTTACCCGAGTTTCCCTTTCAGGTACATCGTCAATGTAGAGAGTTTGCAGTGAGACGGATGGGAGCATTGCCACTAATGCTGATGGCTTCTGGATTATGTCAGAAAAGAGTTACTAGGGTTCATTGAATTTTAAAGGACAAGAATTTCTCAGAATGTGTTATGACAGTTTGAAAGAAGAAAAACATTGACACTGCCCTATGCAAGGTTTCTTCTTGAAATGAATTTTTGAGAAATTCTGCTTGTGACATGGTCTGGAGTAAATTTGTTTGTTTTATTTGGCCTTGTACAGCTGTTGCTGTGTTCCTCTTTTTCTGTGTGATTGTTTTCATGTGCTTAAGGCAGAGGTGGTTTTGGCCTTGGTTCTGATAAGGTGTTCTTGTACTCTGTGATCTCTGTTCATCATGCGGGCTGTGAGCAGAAGGATGGGGCATGTCCAGTTCTAAGTATTTCTCTGGAAGAAAAAAAAAAAAAGCTGCAGTTTTGAGCACAAGCCTGCACTAAAACTCTCAAAACTGTTACAGGTTCCCTGAAGCAGTGAGATTGCATTTGTTTTCCTTTATTGGAGAAATGAGGTGCGTTTTTTCCTCTCAAGGAAGAGCATAACACAAGAAAATGCAAAGTTTTGATTGATTTATGGTTAGTTTTGACTTCAATTCTTACTTTGTGTGTCAACTATCAATTTGAAACTAAACCTAAACTGAAAAAGGCTTTTTTTTTTTTTTTTTAATCCAAACACATGTTGAGTAATAAGTGGTGTAAATATCGGTAATGGTTTAAGGGAGGAAAAATAGTCTGACTGAACAGAACCAATTCCTCATGTAAAATATTGTGTGCCCAAAGATGTATTATTTATTACCTCAGGCCCAGCACAGCAAACAGTAGATGAAAGAGACTAAAAACCTTATGATTAAGGTATTCACTAATGCATATACTCTCTGTTAGTCTGCTGCATATAGACAATTTTATAATTTAAGTGTTTTGATCTCTGATTATTGCGGTATTACAGGATAGTCATTAATAACTATGAAAGAAACATAGGTGACCTTTCTTTTGTGTTAAATTTGCATAGGTTGTTAACTCATTTGTGTTTAAGGACAATTTTAAAGGCAACCGTTGTAGAGGGCTATTCTAGAAAATTGCCATCCTCAGTGACGGGCCATTACACTTTTTAATCCACAGGCTTTTGGGTGTTAAAAGCTCCTAAGAATTGCTAGGTTTTAATTTGGAGCAACTGCTTTGAGCATACAACTTTTTTTTTTTTTCCTGCAACTGTACTTTTAAAGATTTTTTTTAAAAAAAATTTGGTAGAAGGAGGAAAAAAAAAGAACAGGAAAAGATGTGTTGCAATGAAAGTTAAGTCATGATGAGATGAGTTTATCAGCCTTGATCTCCTTAAGATACTTTGAATAAAGGCTACTTCTGCTCCTAGTTAGGAGGAAAATGGCCTCGTAGTTAGGAGGAAAATGAAATATCATTTAGTGAGGTGTCATTTTTGGTCTGGATTCAGTGCACTGGCCAGGTAAACAACCCTGTACATGTGACAAATCCTTCTAAATAATGGTAAAATGCAGCTTTGCACCATGTCCTAAATTACGACCTGTTCAGTTTTATAAAAAAGAAGGATTTTTTTCTTGGATATCTAGAATTGCAAGTGTTGGGAGTGGCACACTGGGTAAAAATAAAATGAGGAGTTATTTTGCCAGTCTCTTGTATGCCTGTTTGAATGTCCTGGATCTACTACTGCTCCTTCAAAACTGGCACCAGCTGATTTTGGTTTTGGCTTTTGATCTTGTGCTATGACCCTTACTGTCACCTCTGCTATTTTTGTGCAGTATATAATACCACCAGCTATCACAGCCTACAAACCTTTCTGTCACAGTAACCATGGCAAGGATTCTCGTCATGATAATAGTTCTCATCATGCATGTATCTCCAGTACTTCATTTTTTGTTTAACTGCGGTTTTGTGAAAAACTGTTAGGTTACTACAAGCACTGCTGAATAAGATGACAGGCTTTTGAACCTCTCTAATTTTATACGTAAATTAATTAATGCTAGTAATTTTTTTATTTTTGTTTTTTATAGACACAATGATAGGACGTTTCCTGTTTTGTTCCCTCCCAGCAATCTGTGTGACAAACTTACACTAAGTTAGAAAAGGTTCTTCTCAGAGTATGTCAAATTTATGTGTACACTGTCACTTTGCTTGGTTCAGGGTGTAATGGGCAACTGAGCCTTGTATTTCTGACCTGCAGATCAAGACAACTACTACTTACAAAGCCTGTTCCAGCCATGCTTTTTAAATAGTGCATCTGGATGGGACTGTTTCCATTCCCTTCTAATCCGATCTGATATATGGCCCTGAGTTTAATGCTGGTAATAAAAGATCTTGCGGCTGTACTCATCTGCTCCATGTTCACCTCGATGGTGCTCTGCCTTCCTAATGCACCAGATGTAATAGGGTCAAAAATTACATTATGCTTGTGTTTGGCTTCTCCTGTTTTGTAGTTTGCTTAGGCAAACTACAAGGTGGGGTGTTTGTATATACATGCATTCCTTTCACATTTCAGGAACATTTGATCGGTACTAGACTACTCCAGGAAGCACTCTGCTTAGATTGGTGGTCTTTGTTATCTGGAAGTAGTGTCTGCTTAAATCTTACATTAAATATTTATTGAATTAACAGTTATTCTCATTTTGTTCCTAAAATATTTTCACATTGTCTCTCTAGATGGTAAAAGCAATCCAAGTTCTACGTATCCATCTGCTCGAGCTGGAAAAGGTTAATGAGCTCTGCAAGGATTTTTGTAGTCGCTACATTGCCTGCCTGAAGACAAAAATGAATAGTGAAACTTTATTAAGTGGAGAACCTGGAAGTCCTTATTCACCCGTGCAATCTCAGGTATGTTTCAAACAGTTATGTGGATTTTTGCTTAAATTTCCTGAAGAAATTAGAAATACTCTTTGTTGGTCTTAGTTTGTAAATGGAATTTCTGCAGTTTCTCTAACTTTTTTGAATCTGTTGTTAAGATAAGAAAGAACTGTAGGGGGTGTGTGTGTGTGCACATGTGCCGCTGCATGGTTGGCAGATTTGTTGAAATGTGGCAGTGCTTAAAGAATCACTTTTTATTTGGCCCCCAATACCTATTAGACATCCAGTCCTATGGGATGGTCCTGATATACAGAACTGTTTGCTACATATTCTTGTCAGTCTTGTAACTTAAAGTTCACTCTCTGCCATCCCTGTGCATATTTTTGATATCTGAAAGCATGGAAAGAAGAGTTTAAAGTCAGGGAAATATGACCCTGTAACAGTCTTACTCTAGTAGAGTAAGAAGAACTGATTTTTGTATGTGGAAAACAGTAGAAATTATTCTTACGTATTAAGGTATGTTTAAAAGTTTGCACGGTCAGTGAGAATAACTTTCTTGACCTGAGTAAAGCACTAGGCACCCTGTATACATACTATATCATTTTGAAGTTGGAAAGTGTTAAGGTTCAGTTAATAACTGAAATTGCTTTGATGCTTGTAATAATGAAAGCATAAAGGGTCCATTTCATTTTTCTTCTTGCGTGTTTGGATACCGCTTTTTATTAGTATTCATATACCTAGAATCATTTTCCTCCTAAAATTTCTGCAGGTAGTTTTATGTCTTTTGTAACGGTTGCTTTCATTAGGGTTTTCGAAGATACTGATTGGTGGTAATGAGAAAGTTAATGTAGGTAATGAGGAACCTCTAATCAAGTCTCTTTCTCTATGAAGTTAATCCTGTGTGTTAGCTCCCAACATGGTTTTAGAGCCAAAATTACAAAAGCATGCTTTATCTCCTTTACAAAAAAAAAAAAAAAAGAAAGGAAAAGAAAGAAAAGCAGCAACTAATTGTTTTATTTTTCTAGCAAATTCCAAGTGCCATTGCAGGCACACTCAGTCCCCAAGGGATTATGGTGCCAGCATCAGCATTGCAGCAGGGAAATGTAACTATGGCAACAGTAGCAGGTATGACAAAGTAAAGAAAAACTGGCACCTTGCTCTTCCTTTTGATTTCTTTTATAGTTGTTACAGAAAATACACAATTGCTATTTAAAATGTGTGTTTTGTGGGGGTTTTTGTTTTTTAACTCAAATAATATCTGAAAAGTTGGGGGTATGAAAGTCAAGTGCCTTAGTGGTTTCTGAATGATAGTTTAATTTCAATGTATACCAAGTACATATATGTGAATGGAGGTTAGAGTTTAAATACAATTTTAAGAGAATTTTCCATGCACTACTGTTTTCTAAAAGTCATTTCAGAGACTGGGATTATTTTTTTACTTATTTTTCAAAAAAGAATAATCTATTTGACAGAGATAGTGCAATATTTTAATTAATACATATCTAGCCGCCTTCTGCTTTATGCAGTTTTGAATCAACCTAGAAGCCCAAGACCCTTGAGGTCCAAGTAGTGCTGCTGTTGAAGAGATGGCATTAGAACTGGAAAGTTGTATCTTACTTGTAAAGCACAACGACAACAACAACAAAGCCTTCAGCATGCCTGCAGGAGAGCAGTGCCGTGCTCTCCCGCAGCGTCCGGCTGCAGAGAGGCTGTGCTGGGGGACAGCTGGTGCTCTGCAGCTTCGTTGGTGCCCAGGCCCCCGTGTGCTCCCCAGAGGACTGGTCTCCTCATTGACGTGACCGTCTGGGTGTCCCCCAGGTCAGCGCAGAGAGGTGGTGTCTTTTCAGCCCTGTGGGTCTTGTCACCTGCAGGATAGCCCCGTGGCAGGAAGGCCATGGGCTCCCTTGTGGTCTAGAGGTCGTGGCACGTCTCTTTGAAAGCAGGAAAGGTTGACTGGAGCTCGGATCTCTTGTTTCCTGAGCAAGGATTTTAATTGTTAGACTGATAGGGGGATGATCCTCCTTCTTTCTTCAAAGAGAGAAGAGAGCCAGGTAGATATATCCAAAAGAAATAAATCAAAATTTAGCTTTGCGATTGATGTAAATGAATCTGAACACAGGCTGAAACAGAAAGGGATCATTCTTCCATGTACCTGCCCTTGGCCCTTCCATCTTGCTGCTGCTTTCTGCGGGTACTAGCATTTCTGTAGTGGCTCAGTGAATGAGCCACTGCACAGCCAAAACTATGTCTGTTTTTTCTAAGTTACCACACAGCTGCGTAGTTGCAAGTGTCAGCACTAGCAAACTGCAGATGGGAAGACGGGTAGGACTGCCCATTCCAGCATTAGCCTGCACTTAATGTCAGCATAAAAGTATGGTCAAATCACAGCATTAGGCATCTATGTCTAGAAGGTGTTTTGGGGACAGTGAGTCATAGACACTTCAATTTCAGAATTTTAAAGTCCCCTCTTTTTCAGTACTTGCTATTGGCTATCTTCAACATCTCCCATTGAATATGGTGAGTGTTGCAGGGCTTTTTTGGTCCATGTTCTTCCCCCAACCCCATCCCTCAGTTTAGTGACTTCCTGTATATGGAACATTATTGCCTAACTTGGATTTGTAAATTCTGTTTTTTGGAGGCTCACATGCGGAACTTTCATTTACTGCAGTGCAAATATTTTGACAATAAAGAATTCAAAGTCATCAGAAGGATCAGATGTAGCATATCTAAAGTACAGGAAAACATAATCAAATTTAGCAGGTATTTTTGTGGGTGGAATAAATTCTAATGTAGCAAAGAACACATCTTATGTGTCTAGTCTAAAATAATAATTGATATGTTGTCAAATTGTAATATTATCTGCAATGATATATGTGTTTAAAGAGAATGAGTATCTGATTTTTTTCTTATCTGTAATCTCTTTATTGTTGTTTTTTGTTTTTTGTTTGAAGGCGGGACAGTGTATCAGCCTGTCACTGTGGTCACTCCACAAGGTCAAGTGGTGACACAAGCACTGTCACCTGGGACTATTCGGATCCAGAATTCTCAGGTTTGTTTCATTGGCTTTTTAGGAGAGTGTCCTGGGCTCACGTAAATCCGATTGTGTTAAAGGGTTTTGGTTTAAATCTGACATGCTACCAGAATGAACTTTGTGCACAAGCGTGTAGTAACTGATGTAAAATTAATGCGAACACTGCAGTAATATCAGTTTTACAGCATGGCATAAGCTCCTAGAGAGATCTCCATTGACGCTACAGATTGGTATAGTTTCTAGCTGTTACCATTCTTTTTTGCTGCTCTTGTTGATGGTGAGGATGTGATGGTTGTTCACAGATAATTAGAAACCAGATACCTTAAGCTAGTTAAATAGTAAACACTAGTTCAATGATTAATGCCTTTCTAATTGTTGAGCTAGTCTTATGGCATCATGGATTTATGCTGTTGGGTTACGATGCCACTGCTGGCGTCGTAAATCTGACTTTATCAGAAGGCTGCCATCAGTACTGTGAGAAGTATATAGCTCTCAATTTATGTATGTTCAGGAGTATTTTGTCATGAAACTAAAAAAACTGAGCTGAGACTAGGGGTAATCCTCACGTAGCGCTCATCAAAGTGTTTGCTAGAAGTTGGGGAGCAGTAGTCTCTTGCAGGAGGCTCTTTAGAATTGGATCAGGAAAGCCCTGAGGAAAAAAATAAGGAAAAGAAAGCATGGAAATGAGAGGATCTTAATTTAGGAAGGATTTACAAGCTTTCTCTTGGAACAGAAAATAGTAAATCGCCCTTTCAGGAACCTGGAGCCAATTACCAATGTGAATTAGGAGCTATCGTGTCCACAGTATAAAAATCTGCTGGTAATAACTCACTCCTCCTCCTCTTCCTCCTCCCCTCAACTTAGAGGGGAGAGGGTGCTTAGAGAATTCTTGCCTTCCTTTTATTGGCAGTAGCATGAATGTACTTGCCCACATTCTGCCTTACATACATGCAATTTTGTCCTTAGATATCTTTTGGAAGGAAGTGTGTAAAATTAGTCTCCTAGACTGAAGTGTTTTTGAAGAAAAATGATTTTATCCCTCTGATGGGGAAAAAATAAGATACTTCACGGAAAGTAATATCTATAACTTATCAATTTAACCTGCTTGCCCTTCAATATACTATCCATCTGTGGCTTCTTGTTGTGTTGATAAGGAATCTCAAAACCACCTGTACCTGGATTTGGACCCCTATTCTTTACCAGCTCTGGAAAATCCCTCTTCAAATTCCTCTTTCAGTGTTTGAGTACTGTGGAAGTGGGAAGGAAATACTAGGAGAGAACTGTGAATGTTCATTACAACAAACCCTCCATAGATAAATATACTGTTTAAGATGTAAAATGTTATTTCAGAAAGATAAGTGTGCTCCAAGTATATATATTATACACACATACTTAAACACGTGTGTAATATATATTCCATATAAATATATTTTATATAGCTCTGTGTATAAAATATCTAAAAGTATATATTTATGTAATGTGTATGCACACAGAGCTATATATTCCTACACATACAAATGCACATTATAACAAGTTTATGTGTGTGTATATATATATATATGTATGTATATGTATAGATACGCACACATGTGCTTGTTGTAATTTGATAGTATAAGTCTAGCTCATAAATGACCTTTAAAACTTGTACACATGGCATTGACATGACTGGCTTGAAGAAATTGATCTGTGTTGTTTGAAAAAGAATGTTCTAGAATGATTTAAATTACAGTTTTCTGAAAGAATATCTCATATGCAATTTGTATATTATTTCTTACCAACTTTGCCCAAATTCTGAAGAACATACCACTGATACTCACAGGTGAGGTGTTTTTGTTTTTTTTTAATGTTCCTAATCTGTGTGCAAAAGATTTGCGTACATTAATGCAGTGCATTACTACCTAATACTGCCATTACTGTGTTAAGTTCATTATTTTTTCTCACATTATATTTGCAGCTTCAGTTGCAATTAAACCAAGATCTAGGCATCTTGCATCAAGATGATGGCTCATCGAAAAACAAACGAGGAGTTCTTCCCAAGCACGCTACAAATGTGATGAGATCTTGGCTTTTTCAGCACATAGGGGTAAGGACTGAAGATGCTTGGAAGTCACAAGGTTTGATGCAACTCTTTATATAATCTCTTATGATTTGCTTCATAAAGAAGGTAAATTTGCTGTCTTTGTGTAATCTCACTTCAGTTTTTCCTCAGATCTTCTGGAGTAGTTCCACAGAGTCTAATGTAGTAGTTCTGCAGAGTATTATCAGCTGATGTTATTATTTAAGAAATACATTGTGTTTGCACCCCATGATCTCAAAAACGTTTTAAAAGGGATCTTTCTTCTTTTCAGTGTGTTGAGAATGGAATGCTCTCTATACTGTACTTGGCTCAGTGAAAAATGGATCCGTGTGTGTGTGTGTGCACACGTATTTGTGTGTTTGTTTTCATGGAGGAGAACTTCGAATTTTGGGAGATTATTCCCCTTTCAACAACCTTTCTGACACATGCCAGTTGTGTTCCTGTCTACTTGTGCTTACAACAGAATGTCTTTCCTTTGCAAATAATATTCGTCCTTGAAGGATATGTAGGTCTTAAGATATATTATAGTGTATTTATAGTGTGGGTGTTTTCTGGTTTTAGCAATTGATTTTACAACAGACAAGTTATACAGGAAAATCTGCATGTTCATCTTTGTTATGTGCACTCTTTTCATTAATTTCATTTGTAGCTTTATTTAACTAGAAGAGGCTTGTCAGTACTCTCATGTGACATTGCCTTTGAACAGCATAACTAATCAAATCTGGTCACATGCTGTGTTGCCCAGAGATCACGCTGCTTAATACTGTCAGCCATGAGAAGTTTTCTTCTTCTGAATTAGACATTAGCAATTTAATGGTACCGTAGACACATTCAAGGGTAAAACCAGTTTTTGTCGTAAAGTACGCTTTGTTAAATGATCTTATCTACAAGAGTTTTTGTGGTTTCTTAAGCTCATGTTGTTAATGAGTCAGGTGGCCTTAGTCTAGCAGCTTTAATCAGTTGTAAGATAGGAGTCCTTATTTTTGATGAGGAGATAGAATGGAAGCTTACACCTTTTTTTTTCTTCTTCTTCTTCTTTTTTTTTTCTTTTTTCTAGGCAAGGCCAAGCTGCTTTATCCTGGTTAGCATCCATATCCAACAGAGGATGAGAAGAAACAGATTGCAGCACAAACAAATTTGACACTACTCCAGGTTAACAACTGGTAAGACCAGAAACGCTTACTTAATGTCTGTTACTGCTTCCATATGCTTACAGCATACAGAAATAATTAAAGAGTATAACTTGGACATCTGGAATCAAGCTTGCTGTGCATAGTACATGCATGTTATTTTTATAATACATAAGCTATGTTAATACTTGTGCCATTTAAATTCAATAATGATCCTGTAAAATTTTATCAGTAAAGAATTATTTTTTTCTATAACGGAAAGGATGGAAACTTTTGTTCCTTCTGCAAGTAAAGACATTCAAGTTAAGAGGATTTAGTGATCTGTAAAGGCTCTGAAAAATGTGCCTTAGTAATCATGGTTCCTGTGGTTTAAGAAGATACCTTCAACAGGTATTTCCCTTTATCTTCTGTCAAGGGGTATTGTCCAAATGGAAGGTGTCAGTGCCTCAACTACTACTTTCTTGGGTTGATATCTTTTAATGTGTCTTATTTTTCACCAGAGATATAAGACATCAGTCCAAGAGGAGGAGCAGAGGTGCCAACGTGCACCCAACTCTGCTCAGGGTATTGATTCCTAAAATTGTTGCAGATGAGTCCAGTAGGGCTCTTCCTCAGCTTTCAGACGTGATGCTGCCTGGCTGCATGTCTGCAGTGGGGTTCGTTGGGGAAATACTTGTGATAGTGCACAAATTCCACAAGCAGGGTAATGTAAGTAGGCCTGCATGGCACGCTGGCAAGAGAGCTGGGAGTTGACTGAGGAGCCTTGTATTGCACCATATGGCCCTGCCAGCTCCACCCTGCCTCTTTCCACTGCTGATAAAGGTGGCTTCTCCGAGTGCTTTGGCAGATTTAGCAGGGAATGTTGCCCACAGTCACAGGACAATTCCTGCTTCCTACAAGTAGCCACAGTGAAACTGATTTAGTTGATTGCTGGTAGGGCAGCGAAGTGTGGGTTAAGTGTTTTCTTATTCACTAGTGGAGTAAGGGAAGGGCAGCAATTAGCAGTGTAAAGTAAATGGGCGGAGATCAAGGAGTGAAAAGGAGCTGGGAAAAGATGGAAAATGGGTTTGATACTGTCTCAGAAAGGTTACCTACAAAGCAAGTCATGCAGGAGCTTAGGATGGCAATTTAAACCAGGCCAGACAAGGTAGGAGCTGTATTTTTAGGTGATTCCTAATGAGAAAAGTATCAGCTTTTTGAGTTATGCTGTCGGCAGGTCCTCTGTGATCAGCTTTTAATAAGGTCTTGAAGTGTGCGTTACTCATGCAGTCTGGGGAGCTTCTTCCCCTAGAGATGGGGGGAAAGGCTGCCAGCAGGCAGATGAGAGCTCTGCTTTCTTAGCTAGTTTTCAACATCGAAGGATGCCAGTGTTTTGGGAGAAGTTTCACATATTAAAAAAAAAAAAAGGCAAGGCCAAGCTGGTAGGGAAATGTGACATTTTGCAATTATAATAATTCTGATTTTTTTTATTGCATACTTGTGAGTCTGAGAAAGAGAGAACATTTACAAACTTACGATCATAAGTATTTCTTATTTTTGATTGTGTTTAGGTTTATCAATGCTAGAAGGCGAATTCTTCAGCCAATGCTGGATTCCAGTTGTTCCGAAACTCCAAAAACAAAGAAGAAAACAGCTCAGAACAGACCAGTTCAGAGGTTCTGGCCTGACTCCATTGCTTCAGGAGTTGCTCAGCAGCAATCTAACGAGCTTACAATGTCAGATGGTAAGGAGAGCTGGCTAGACAACAGATCATGAAGTTAATCCTCTTGAGCATAGAATTTGAGTGTTTGATACATTTAGTGGCAGGGAGCTTCCCAATATTTCTGCATGGCTGTGTTTGGACAGACAAGAGGATTTTTTTTTTTTCTCCTTAAAATTGTTTCTCTGTTTTCAGGAGGGTGTTACTGGAAGTTTTGCTGAGAAGCTTTTGGTTTTATTTCAAAAGTTATGAAATGTTGTGACAAAGGTTAGATGTATTTGCGCATTCTGAGATGAGTTGCATGTCAGTAATGTTCTCTCTGATCAGCAGTATTGGACTATACTTTGTGATTCTCCATCCTGTTCACATTCCTTTCAGTATTGCTTGGGGGGCTGAGAATCTGCAATTCTGTACATGCCTCATGTGTTTCAAGCTGAGAAGCAGGGAAGTGCAATAGAGCTTCCAAAGTTTTCACTTGAAGTAACTTTGTTAGCAACAGATCAAACTAAAATATTTGTATTTATAAAATTGAATCTAATGGCTTTAATCTCAGGACCAACCTTTCTTTCCTCTTGCTTTATTATAAACTACAAACATAACAAATTACAAACCTGTAGCAGCTTTGCCCCCAGCCTCCGCTGAATCTAGCAACAGCTTTATCCATTTAAGTCATCTTGAACATCTCTAAATACTCCCATTTTTCTGCAAAGAATTAAACTGAGTACTCTGCAAAAATTTTATTGCAATGACTTGAGTGGAGAATTGTTGTAATGAACATCCGTAACACAACTGGGTTTGAGCCAGCTTTAGTTCTGGGACTTCCTAATATTTAAGTGCTTGATGAGCTAAATAATGCAGCTTTTATTTTCATGCAGTTCCTTAGGTTTGCTTCCTATTGATTAGAAACAAACTCTGTTGTATAAAACTCTGCATTACTTAAAAATAGCTGAGGAAAGATGCTCAAGTGTGGTGATTTTTGCTTCTCCAGGTGCTGTTGTAACAATCACAGCCCCAGTCAACATGAATGTAGACAGTCTGCAGTCCCTGTCGTCCGATGGTGCTACTTTGGCTGTCCAGCAGGTTATGATGGCCGGGCAAAGCGAGGACGAGTCTGTGGACAGCGGCGATGACGACGGAGGAGATCTCTCGACGACAAATATCAGTGGGCTGGTCTTGGATAACAGTGATTCTCTGCAGTAGGAATCAAGGAAGAGTGACAAAATGTTTAGGAAAAAGAATGGACTGACTGACTGTTTTTATAGTTTGCACAGCAAACATTTTACACAAGTTTTATTTCTAATATGTTTTATATGTAGATATAGAAGGGTGCACTTTTTTGTATTTCATAGTAAGCTTAAAGAGTGTTTTTGCAGGTGCAGCAACTTCTTTCAAATGTGTTTTTCTTTTTTATTTCTTTTTCATTTTCTTATTTCAGAAAATTATATCTAGTAATATAAAGAACCACATAAGCACCCCTTTGTTCTCTGATGAATTGGAAGTGCTGCAGTTTCTAAAGAATTATGCAGTTTCAATTAGTGCTGTTATTTAACACAGCTCTTGATGGGCAGGTGATGTAAATTTAAAGCATGTGACACTAGTGTGTGGAACTTGATCATTGCGTTAGATACATATATTTGAAAGATGCTTCTGCACCTTAAAAACTGCTAGTCTGAGGTGGACAGCAACACACAAAAAAAAAGATGGTGATGTGTGATTCAGTAGCGAATGTATGGCAATTTAAATAAGTTTAGTTTCTCTCATAGTCAGTGAGCCTGTGTATCATTTGCTAAAAGAAAAAAACTCCTATTTTTACCTTGCCGGGATTATTGGATAAAAAATATTTTTATAAATTCAGTAGGAATTGGGATGACGACTGTATTAAGCAGGAGAAAAACAAATTTCCAGAGGGGAAAAGTAAATGTTTAGTATTCCTATTTGGAAGGTCTGAAAATTGACCAAATTTAATAAACAAGCCTACACTAGCGTTCTATGATTCTCAGCTATCCCATAGTGGTGTAGTATATTTGATAACGGCATAAAGAATGGCCCACTGCTTGATGGGATTTTGATATTGTCAAACTTTGATTTATATTATGTGTAAACTAATATTCAAATAACATTAATGCTGTATCTAAACTTGTATCTGAAGATGTTTCCTAAATGAGTATTCAGGTAAGTAAATTCAAACACACACAACACTTCCAGTTATTACAGAGATTTAATAGTTTATAGTTTGTCCATCTGATTCTAAAAAATGAAGTTGCCTATTATGCAGTGATGAATTTGCTATCTCTTTGCTATTTTATTATATTTGAAATATTTTTCCCCCAATACAAAAAGTAATAATTTATGGATTTATATAAAGTGTCTTCAAAGCTGCAGGTCACTACTAGAGTATACAGCAGGCTAATTAGAGTAGGAGATCCTTGTGTGTCCTTCAAAAATTTGAGAGCTTGTCATGAAAGCAGGGGTGTTTTTTTTGTTTTTTTTTTTTTTTTTTTTTTGTGGTAATAGATCATTTCTTTTTTCCCCAAGTTTGGAGTCTGTGTCTGTCTACTCGTGAACACTTAGTTCTGGAACTTTGTATTCCTGTTATTAAGTACAAGTCTCCAAGTAACAGACTCCGAGAGTCTCCTGGTATGATCAAGGTCCTCTTTTCCTTCAGTCCATTTGTCCCTATCTCGGCTTAGATCAAAGACAGAAATTTCTTCTAATTTAGACCACATCTAGTTGCATTTCTAACATGACAGGGACACAGAAAAGCTTTTAGAATTTTAGATGTTGTATCTGAACAAAGCCCTTTAGCAAATGCAAACATTGAACTGCATTCATTTTTTGCTTCACAAAATGCTCAGGCATATGCTTAGGTCTCGTTGATTTCAATAGGATTGAAGCATGTATTTTTTGACACGCTGAAATTCTCGGAAGCAGATCTTTAAAGACTGTTTCCCAAGGCATTTTTAAGTCAGTAGGAAAAATTTCAGGAAGAAATGTCATACTAGTGACTAGTAGCTGTTTTGAAAAATTGGTGTTGGGCTTTACTCAACACAAATGATGCTTCTTCAGTGGCTTTCACTCACTCCCAGATGGGCATTTTATTTCTTGGTTCAAATACAGTAATGACCTCCTCCATCTGGAGTTATGTTTTCTAAAGATTTAGTTTTATTTTAACTTCTCCACTTTGCCACTAATGTGCCATGCTTATTAAAGAGCATAGTAATTGAATAATGAAAGATTTAATTAGGAAGACTTCAGGATAGCAGAACTAACTTGAAAGCTATCATCAAATCTAGTTTGATCCTAAAGTATTTAAAAAGACAACTACCATGTACAAATCATGCTCCTCTGGAAACATTCTACCTACTGTCCCTGCAAATGATGCCCGAGGTGATTAGAACCGAGAAACAGATCAACTCCTCAAGCACTTTGTCACCCTCACGCTTTCTGTTATATAGTTGGTTTTGTTTGTTGTTTTGTGTGTTTTTTGTTTGTTTGTTTGTTTGTTTTCAGGTACCCTTGTTCATATTAAATAGTGTGTTAATCCTAGCATGTAGACAGATTGGTAATCTGCCTCTTGGTGTGTACAGAGTTGTGGACAAATACACTTTTCCAGATCAACCTGTGCTGAAGGAATAGGCCATTGCTCACTGTCTCCTTTTCCCCTCTGACCGGAGTTGCTGCTGCCTCAGACGCAGCAGCAGAGCTTTCCCCAGCCTGTGGAAAGGGCAAAAACGGGCAAAAGTTCTGCAGTTCAGAGATATCGGGCATCTGCCTGTGCTTCAAGACTTAATAGAACTGAGGCCTAAAAAAAAAAAAAAAAGGAGAGAGGGCATTGATGCCATTTAGTCTGTATACAGCTGGCTAGAAGAGAGTTCAGAAATACATGCAGTTTATATTGCATTTTGAACTCAGTTTGAAACAATGGGACTTAAGGGCTTGCAAATTTCTGAAAGTTTAGTTTTTGGAACAAATTGTTTTCTGATTAGTATTTTTCTCTATTTGCAGTGGAAGTTTTAATCTCCTGAGATGTTTGCAACCTTCTCTTCAGCTAGTGTATAAATACCTGAAAAATGACGTTAACTGGAAAGTGACTATGAAAGGAGAAAATTTAGTAGTTTTACTGGCAAAGCGGGTGAAAAAAAAAAAAGAGACAGGGAATTATCCTCTTTTAATTCAGAATTTTGTAGTTGGTATGAACTGTGTGGAAGTACTTGTTCTTTTCATGTCTTTAAAAAGAAAAAAAAAAGTGGTGTTCCCTTTTTACTAGTTAAGAAAGATTACTGATTTAAGGGAAGCACCACTGTTCAGGAAAGATACATGTTTACACTGGACAGTTAGTTGCAAAGTTTTCATAGGGGACATAGCTCTAAGCCCCTGTATAATCCCCTCCTTCGCACTCAAAGCAATTAAAGTCACATTCATACATAACAGAAGAGCTTGCTTGTTTTAAAAATCAATACAACTCTTCTGCAATTCTAATTATTGAAAATCAAACTTTTTTTTAATGTGATCTAGTTCATTAACCCCAAATAGGGTTCTCAGTTCACTATTTGAAGATTTCTATACAAAGACAATTTTATGTTGTTCCTTAATATTAGGAACATTGTATTTAGGAAATCAATTCCAAATTGATCAGTGTGTGTTTAAAAACGACAACTCCAAAGCACCAATGATGTTAAAATTAAGCATTTGGAGTTGTTAGGTATGGCTCTGGCTGAGCAGACAGTTTCCTCGATCTGGATGAGGGGTCAAAAAGGCATCCGACTACCCTTGGAGATTCAACACAAGGTTGCATCTTGAGTGCAAGAGAACTGCTCCTTTCTTCTGGTCCCTGTTTATGATTAGGAGGCTTTTAGAGAGCCCTCCAGCTTCCTGCTGCCTTCATGGCTCAGGTGCTTCTGAAACCAGAGGATGAGAAGGGCAGAAGGCCGCATGGAGCTGGTTTGCACCAGGTATTTTTTGTTTGGAATAGGGCCCAGCGATTTACCTGGACGAAGGAACTGGAGTTCCCGCTTCCTTTGCTTTAAAAGAAACTTCAGGTTTCTGGATCCTCTTGTGGAACAGGACCATGGAGACTTAATGCATGAACAATATATATCTATTTGTTTCTCTAATCACGTGGAAAAAGAACTAGAAGGCAGCTCAACTTCCTGACTTTGTGAAATTGAAAGCGGAAAAGATGTAATGAAGTGTTTCCAAGGGATGGTGGCTTCATAAAAACAATTAGCCTCGTAGCAGTTATTTGGAAAAATGAAAACACATGTATTTAGCTGTAATTAACGTTGGTTTAAGATTTATTTTCTGAAGATGAGTCATCTTGGGAGAAAAAAAATTAATAAGCATTTGTCTATGCAAGATGAAAGTCAAAACATGTATGAATGAGCCATTTTAGGTGCTGTATTGCTGTCTTTTTCACTTCTGTTTCTTTGATTAATCTTTTAAAGTTTTCAGCCTTGAATTCAGCTTAGTTTTAGAGCTGAATAGGCAAAATGTAGTTCTGAAATCCTGTTGGAAACGTAACTGACTTTCGTTCACTCCTGAAAATCTTGCATGTTAAACTGGAGAAGGCAAATGTTTTGGTTCCCCAGTAATGAATTCAGACCGTCACCACCTCCTAAAAACAGCTAGCTGATAAATATCCAAGGAAAAGGTGAGTTTAACTGTAACGTTCGAATGATCAAATCATCAGTCTTGTGCTCAACACACTTTGCTCTTTACTCTTCAGTGTAGCTGAATAGTAAAGCCGGTTGCCTTCACCAAACTCAGAGGGACTTTCCTTCCTGCTTTGGCTTAATAAACTCTTTCAAATAGGCTTTGGGTTGTATTAAGTCCTAAAATTACTTGGTCACCCAGTATAGTAAAACAGACAGTGATGTGCACTTAAGTGATTTCTCAGATCATATTGCGTGGTCGTTGTTGTCTCCTGGAAATATGAAATCTTGTCCTGTGGCTTGGTTCTTCAGCTGATTGAGCACAGAAGTTTTTCCAGAGAGAAGCAATGTGGGAGAGAACAGCAAAGCCATTACCCACCTTGTAGACCGCAGCAAAGATGTTTAACTGGTTGATAGTGTCTCCAGATAGTGACTGGGATGGCCTCTGTGTCTTTCAGCGGTTTAGCAACATTTGGTCTGTACAACTGACAATCTTTAAAACATGAACCCTGTTTTTTTTTTTTTCTCCTCTCCCGTGGCGTGGTTGCTAAGGGATTTTGTGAAGTAACTGATCTATCAAAAGTAGACCGCAGCAAAGATGTTTAACTGGTTGATAGTGTCTCCAGATAGTGACTGGGATGGCCTCTGTGTCTTTCAGCGGTTTAGCAACATTTGGTCTGTACAACTGACAATCTTTAAAACATGAACCCTGTTTTTTTTTTTTTCTCCTCTCCCGTGGCGTGGTTGCTAAGGGATTTTGTGAAGTAACTGATCTATCAAAAGATGAAATTAAAAATGCGAATGTTTCCTGGATGATGTATTTTGACACTACTGTTCTCTGTGAACTTAAAACGTGTCTTTAAAGTAAAGCATTCACATTACATTAGCAGTGTGGTTTGGCTGGAAGACATATGTTTTCGAGGAACCTTGAGCACAGTTTCAAACTAGTTAACCAATTCTTGGCCAGGAAGAATCTTTGGCCTTTTTGTTTGATTGAATTTTCTTGTTTATGCAAATGCAGAAAAAAATGTTTATTAGCTCTTAAGAATCTGGGGATTTTTATTATGTTTTTGTAATGCAGGAGCAGCTTTGAAAGAAGGAATTAGCAGGTAAATAGCCCATGAAGTGAGTTTTTTTGTTTGTTTGTTTCAAAATTGTTAATTAAATTGGCATGGACATCAAACTCCAATAATGGTTCCAAGCATATACAGTACTGATTTATTTGAAAAGGAATCCCCCATGCAAGTCCCACATGCTGACATTTTTAGCCTGATAAGCTATAAGGCATTTCCAAAAATACCATGTTTTGTTACACTGGAGATCTTCCAAAAGCGAGCAGGCTGCTTAGCAGGCAGCGGCGGCATCTCTTCTCCAGCAAGAAACCCGGCCGCCTTCCGGCCTTGGGTCCTTCCCTCTCTCACTGGGGAGAAGGAAGACGGACAGATGTCGGTGCCTGCTGGGCCCGGCCTGGGGCTCCCTAGCCGGGCGCTCCGTGACCCGCTCTGCGTCCTGCACCCACCACAGCGCAGGTGGGAGCGCTCCGGTCACCAGGCCATGTGCTCCATGACCCCCTCCTTGTCCTGCTCACCTCATGGAGGGGGTGGGAGCGCTCCGGTCACCAGGCCATGTGCTCCATGACCCCCTCCATGTCCTGCTCACCTCATGGAGCAGGTGGGAGCGCTCTAGTCACCAGGCCACGTGCTCCATGACCCCCTCCATCTCCTGCTCACCTCATGGAGCAGGTGGGAGCACTCTGGTCACCAGGCCATGTGCTCCATGACCCCCTCCGTGTCCTGCTCACCTCATGGAGGGGGTGGGAGCGCTCCGGTCACCAGGCCACGTGCTCCACAGGCCTCATGCTCGGCGCAGCACCGCAACGTGTCCTCTTGCTCTCCGCAGTAACTGGTGGTGTGGGCAGTTTTCACATGCACTAGTCATATTCACAACTACTACTTGGGGATGTGTCTCCAAGTGATTTTGGATCGTGCATTGTTTTACAGGGTTACTCTGTGATGGATTAGTGTTACAGACATGCCATGACATGCGTGAGCCAGACCTGTAGGTGTGGGTTAGCCCGACGTTAAAGCTGTGCCTGGGAGTAGTGCGAGTAGCTCCAGGCGATACAGTTGGAGGTAATTTCAAGTCCGCTGCTTCCAGGGAGCAATTTTTTTCCTCAATATGAAAAGAACAAAAAGTAAGCTTCTTTAAAGAGATCCCTTCCACTAAGTTACCGTCAGGACAGTGTATTGCCCAGTCTTTGACTCTCAACTCGCCCCCTCAAAGATAAACTCCTTCAGATGTTGCATGAGTCAGAACTGTGATGCTAAGCACCTGATTAGCCTGTTTGCTTTTGTGGAGTACCTGTTTACCAAACACCCAGTGATCTTCTATTGCCCAACTTCAGCCTCTTTGGAAATCGCCCTCTTTCCAGAAAACCAGAACGATGTTTTCCATTTGAAAAAGAAGGATAACACACTGCATACAACAACTGTAAAATGTCAATTCTGCAAAAAATAAGAAGTAGTGGGCTTATATAGAGTACTGCATTACTTATTGAAAACCAGATAGGCAGGAGTAAGACTGTGGTGTATTTTAAAACAACCAAAAACCCCCTTTAGATATTAAAATACAGAGGCTTCATGAGCCACCTTTGGTTTGTCTTCTTGATGCAGCAAGGATGTACGTTAAAGCTAACTGAAGCAATTGAAGTGTATTTTTTATCTTCTCTGCTTGGTTTTTACTTTGGGCCACAATTAAAGGTCAGAAGATGGGGTCTACCATTATTCCCAGTATTTGTTTTGTTCTATTTCTTGCTGGGGCCTGAATAGTGACACCTATATTAATATGTAGATGTGGAATAATAACATTGAATTTGCAGACAATTTTTGTTAAGATCCAAACATTTTAAAACTTACTTTGTCGTGAAAAATCCATAGATCATACTTAAAAATGGCTTCTTTGTCACTTGGTTTGTACCTGCCCCTCCCAGCGCAACCTTCCTGTACGAGCTGTGAACTGCAGAGACTCTCCTTAATGTTTTACGTTCCTCAGATGACTCGTGGTTTCTCACCTTGCCTGGTCTTCAGATTGAGACTGCTCTTGCCTTTGGTGTAGGCTAGAATGCGTAATGACAGAAACACTTACTGTATGTGTGACTGCATGAGCAAAATGAATTTCTGTGCAGGTGCTGGTTTCCTTAGACATGGACACAGTGTATGTGGTTCCCAGAGAAAGATCCGAGTTAAGACCAGGAAGCAAAGTGAGAGAGTGTTTCTGTTGCTGGTATTTCACTTTATTTTGTATTTGGACAAGAGGAATCTTTTTCTCTCTACGTGAAAGGACTATTTTGCACTGTGGATTACAAGTAACTTTCTTAACCTAGCACCATAGCTGGACTGAGACCTGAAACCTCCTAAAAACTTAAGCTTCATCAAATAAAATTGCAGAACTCAGAGTTTTTCAGGGAGCGGGGCAATGTTCTTGGACAATACTTGCAATAGCTTTTCTGCCTTCCAGATGCTGCGGGAAGCAATACTCCTGAGTTGGTTTTAAATGCAGTGACACTTTAAGCAGCTATGAAAATAATTATTTTACTCTAAGAACGTACATTTTGCTTTCAAGCAACTGTTTTTTTTTTTATTCCCCCCTCCTTCCTTTCTTTGAAAGCTGGTTAACAGCAGTTAATCCCTGATTACCCAGCCCTTGACTTTTTCTGTATCTCTTGGACTTTTCATCTGTGAATGGTGTTGGATAAGGACTCCACCAAGAGCTCCAAGGTTCAAAGTGAGCTTTGCTGGGAAAATTCCAGCCCGACAACTTTGCAAAATGAATTGTGGATGCCACGGTGAATGCAGCATTGGACCGATAAATAAGAATAAGCTATTGTTAGCTTAGATGCACAACATTAAAACTAAAACATTTTAACCCTAAAACAATCTGTAGATTATTTTCTGAAGTGAATGTGTGTCATTTTTGTCATGTACATGCTGTTTTTATAACATGTTTGCCCTAGTAAATGGTCTTAGATATAGAATCTGCATATTTTAATACTGTGCATTGCAAAAAAAAAAAAAAAAAAAAAAAGCACTTTTATGGGAAATATTTTAAAAATCTATTAAATTATGCAAGCAAGTCCTTAAAGAAATTACACTTAATAAATTATCAGAAAAATTCATTTGAGTTCTGAATTCCAGAAGTAAAATGTGTAATGTACCCAGTCTCTGTCTGTACATTGGGTTTGCTCCACAGATCCTGACCAGTAAATCTCTCTTCTTCTACAGCCCGTGCTGTGCTTTCGCCAAACATAATCCAAGAGTCTGTTTAACCGTGCTTCCCGGAGGACATTACTTCCGAAAGCCAAATCTACATTTTTCTGTTCCCCCCAGCCCCATAAAAGAAGGAAGAGTTGTTGTTTGCAATGCAGAGAGCAACTGGGACTTTGCTTTTTGCTGTGCAGCATTATTTGTGGTTTCTCCTATGATACCTCCATGATTTCTCACTGTAATAGCGATCCAAATGAATACTGGAGGAAATCTAATTTAAAAAATCTGCTCTGGTTCAGTGTCCCGCTTGCACGTATAATATTTTTCTTTGTACACTGACCCAATTGCATGTGTATGTGTGTTTAGTACTCATGAGCGCGCAGGGTTTGCTGGTTAAGGCTAAGCCTAACAGGGAACCTTCACGCAAGGGGCCGCCTGTTGGCTGCTCTCCTCCTGATCTCAGGTTGTGTGTGCAGAATCGGGGTCTAGAGAAACACCTAGAGAAAGCCAAGGGCAGCCAAAATCCTAAACCGAGGGCCAGGGGAACCTGCTTGCCCTGGAATAGGTGAGAGGCCCTGGGAGATGCCTCCCTCCTGAGGGGCTTTTACTCGTGAATATTCCAGCTCGATGCTTTATAGCTTCATGGTGCACAAACCGACAAGGCTTGTGGCGCCTATCCAAAACGTGGCTCTAATAAAAAACATTGCAAGGCAATGGAGAAATCCTCATCAGCTCCACAAGTGAGTTACAGAAAAGGTAACGGCCTTGTGCAAAGTTACAAGGTACTGAAGAACCCAAACTGATCCCTCCAAGCTTGTTTGAGCTCTTTTTAGGAGCTGCAAATTTCTTTTGGTGCTGTGGCTTCGTTTTCAAGGCTAGTGTGGGGATGCAGAAGAATTTGTAGGTAGTTTTGCACTTAAGAAAGGGTGCCTTATCTGCCAACACACACCTGTCTCTGATGCAAATGTGGTAAACATGCAAATGTAGTACCCACAAAACTATAGTATGAGCTGGAGCTCAGGGAAAGTCTGACTTGGAAAAATCTAAGTATTGGTTATTCCAATACCATGTCTAAAATGTAGACGAGGCCTCAGGTGGTTAATACTGGAGAATACAGGACAAAACCCTTTCAGATAAAGCATGCTAAAGAAAACAAAACGTAGCTAAAGCATATAAATTCTGATAACTAAACGATCTATCATCTTTGAAGCGGGTTTCTTTTCCTCCCCTTGCTAGGAGTGTTCATGAAAAAGTAACACAGTGTCAATACTCATGTGATTATCATGAAATGCAGGCAAAGATCCTGTGAGGCAGCCTGGCAGTGGCCATAGCCACAAGCTGACCTTAAATCTGAAATGGTTTGGCCAATATTCAGCAATCGCCACCTGCTCATGCCCCTCTCCTCCCAGGGGCTATCAGGGAATGGAGACATCCTCCACAGGGGATGATTCATGGCAAGAGTAAACACATCTCCCCAGACCCACACCCTCCCCAGCTGAAAAGGGGCTTAGGGAAGAAACAACAGAGTTTGCCTAAATCACTCAAATCACGCAAATCACTCGTGACTGCTGGGGGAACAATTGCCTCACTTGCAAATGGATTCAGATTTCTGCAAATGTTTGGCAAGCAAGAGCGCTCAGCTCACAGGTTAAAATATTAACGCCTGGTGACTGTAGCTGAGCGTGGCCTTCTCCCTTCAGAAAACCATGAGAAAGTAAGAGGTGCTGTTTCCTAACCCAGTTCATTGGTAAAAGTGACGAGTAACTTGCCTTTGAACTGCGACAAAAGCCCAGCTCAAGCATGGCAAAAATTGCTGAGTGCCTGCAAAGGGACTTGGTGCTGCCCTTCATGTGGTTTTCCACACCGAACTTTAGTGCGTGACAGCATTTTTGTCGGGCAATTTCACATCTTGGTTTGCTGCGAGCTGTCTTTCTCACCTAGAGAAACCCTCAGGTTTATGGCATTTTTGTTTCTGTGTGAAGATCCAACACAAATAATAAGCCAAAACACCGAGAAGTGAAACTGCTGAGCGCTGGGGTTTCGCAGCACGCGCAAGGCAGCCCCTCTGCGGGGTGGCAGCTCGACCGTTCCCAAGGCCAAGCCAACAGCCTGCGGACTTTTATCCCCCCGATGCTTCTCTGGGGCAGGAGGAACACACAGGAGCCGCTCATCTATTTCCAAAGCACAAATTTGTCTCCCTCATGCCCCTTTCTTACTGCCCAGCAGCAGCAGCAGCCGTGTCCCCTCCGCCACTGGCTGGAGCCGTGTGGCCGCAGGCTGAGCAGGCCAAGGAGACTCACTTAGTGATTCCGAGTCTCTCAGGGCAGAAATATCTGCCAGGGGGCTTGTCTGGCCCAAGTGTCACCAGCTAATGTGTTAAAAAAAGCATAGGTAGGCCAAAAGTTTATCATTAAAATTGATTTTATTTAGCCTCTTGGAGAAAAAAAAATGTTAACATCTCAGCCTGATTAAGCTGTGTTTTTGATTACAGTCTTCCACAGAATACATACATACATATATATATATATTTATACTTAAGGCATTCAGAAAATGAAGGTGTGGTGCAAACTTAGTTGGTCTTTGGCAGTTGCAGGGGGAGAGCACAAGTGAGGAGGAGACGCGCAACCTCCAGGTTCCTGCTGCACCGGCGTCTTGCCGGGACTTGCAACAGGCTTGGGCGTGAGTAAAGCAGTACTATCTACGCGCTATATAAACATACATACAAGAGCACAATCATCTTACAAATAAATAAATATCCACAGTCGTTTCATTCACATGAAACCATGGAGCCACCATGGAGCCAGCCTTACAGAGAAAAGATCACCCAGCTATACCTGCTTGGACTGGCTTATAAAGGACGTGGAAGGCGGCGTCTCTGCAGCATGCCATGTAACCCCTGCCAAGCTGCACAGCACAGTCTGAAGCGCCTAAAGCTGCTCCCCAAGGATGCTCCAAGGGACAGGAAGCCTCTGGACAAGGTGCAGGGTGCGGGTCTACTCCTCGCTGCCATCGCACTGCAGCCGCCCGCCCTGTGGTGGGCACGAGCAGAGGCGGTCGCCACGGGCGGTGACGGCGCCCGCGGGCACAGGCAGCTCGTCCTCGTCGTAGCAGACGCACTGGGGGCAGCCGTCGGCCACGGGCGGGTAGCTGGGGCAGGGGGAGGCGGGCGCCAGGGGCTTCGCGGCAGCGCCGACGAGCAGCAGGGCACCGAGGCAGAGGCCCAGCAGCGTCGCGGGGGACATGCTCCTGTGGGGACACCGCAGGGAACAGTCACGGCAACCCCAGACCACTTATTTAGCCCCAAAACCTGCCCAGGCTCCCCAGCGCCTGAGCACTCGCTGTGCCCTTTGGGAGGGATGCCCAGGAAGGACGCTCCTTTGTCCCTGTATTGACCTGAAGGGTTTAAGTTCCAATGACCAATTTCCCCTGGGAGGCCTTCAGGGTCGGGAATGCGAGGTGATAAAAGCCGCACGGTTTCCTCCTCCATGAGCTTGTGCAGCAGCCACTGCTGCGATTTGCGCCTTATTGCTCTGCAAATGCATCTAGCTTTCTGCTCCCCGCCACTCTTGGCGGGCCGTGAGCCGCCTGACACCTTTCTGCTCGCCCCTTCTAGCCAGCCCCTGCTCCGCGGGAAGCCCGGCAGGTTGCCTAGTCCCTGTGCCCCCTTGTGAAGCCTTCAAAAGGATCCCAGGCACGACTACCTCGAGGAAAGAGGAAGTGGCCTCAGGGCCTTCCCCACCAGGGGAGGTTCAGGTTAGATATTAGGAAAAATGTCTACGCAGAAAGAGTTGGGAGCCCTGGGACAGGCTGCCCAGGGAAGCGGGGGTGTCACCGTCCCTGGCAGTGCTCAAGAACCGTGTGGCTGAGGCGCTTAGGGACAAGGTTTAGCAGGCATGGTGGGGATGGGTTTGCAGCTGGACTTGATGATCTTGAAGGTCTTTTCCAACCACAATGATTCTGCAATTCCAAGATTTCTTTTCCCCTACCCCAGTTCCTCAGCCTCCCCATTTCAGCCAGGGCTGCCACGTGCCAGCGCCGCCCTCATGGGAGAGACCTTCTAGGCTGTCACCAACCACCTGGGCAGCTAGTGCTGCGTAGCCTCTCCCCTCGGCTGACCCACCTTATGTCTGGCACTGCTTTCTTCCAGCCTGGATTGCTCTCTGATCCCCCCTGTGCCACCTTTGGTCTCAACTGCATCAATCTCATCAGTAATCTCATGCTATGCAGTTAGATACCTTTGATTTGCTACTCAGAAATGTGCGACTAACTGCAATTCTTCTTAACACTTTTTAAACAAAAACGTTAGTAAATTGCAAAGAATTAGGAAAAATGCATGATTGCATAGAGCAAGAAAAAAGACTGGCAACAAGAGAGAGCACACAAAGTAATATTCTTTATATCCTTCCTGTTTTTAAAGCAAACTCAGGATCAAGTTACTCATGATCTTGAAGGTCTTTTCCAACCACAATCATTCTGTGATCACTCTGCTTCTTTCTCATTACTGGAGACTGTCCTGCTGCTTGCACATTTCATTCATTCACACATTTCAATCCATGGCAGCTAATTTATCACTATTTCCAGCTGACTGATGGCTGTGCTGATTGCACTGAGCCCAGACCGGCTCCCTGAAGGTTGCCCATGGCAAGACCTGCCTGCAGAGTTTCTCTCTTGCAACCCCATGCAGAGATCCCTTGGCCATTCCCCATCTATGCAGCCCCCCGTTTGCTTTACACATAACGTGTAAAAACATGAAAACACGACATATTTTGCAAAAGCAAACTCCCACACCCCAGCACTCACACTCAACACTCCACACTTAAGATTTAGCCTAGCAATAGGCTCAATGCAGCCCGTCTTCAGTAAAGGCCAAACATCAAAGGAAACTGTGGGCTGGCCTCCTGCTTGTGCCGAGCCAGTTTTTCCCTATCTCTGGACAACCAGACTACCGGCCCCACAAAGTGCTCCCGCTTTGTGTGGGCCCTGGGTTACCTGGTGCGTGGTGGTGCAGGGCCCTGGGCTTGGAGCTGGAGCAGCATCTCCCGCCTGTCCGTGCGTCGTCCCCACGCAGCCCAGCCTGCGCCTCTATTTAGCGCCCCCGCCGCTGCGCGGAAGGTGGCTGGGCCGTCCAGGAAGATGTTTATCTGCCTCGTGGTGTCAGTTTAGTCCCTGGGGCTGCAGACTCACCTGGCGGCTGCAGGGCTGCTGTCCGGACCCGTCCCGTCCCGTCCTGTCCTGTCCTGTCTGTCCCGGGAGGATAAAGGGATTTTAAAGCTGAGGCAGGGGGTGAAGAGCAGGGATGCCCTACCCACCGTGTCCCAGGGGAGGTGACGGGGCTGTTGGTGCCCCCAGCCCCAAGGCCGGCTCTGCTCCCCCCATTTCTCACCAATCTCCATCACTCCTGCAGGCTGCGGACCCCATTTCCTCTGTGTCGGCTCCAAGCCATGGTCCTGGCTCAGGGTCTCTGCCTGCCCGAGGGACAGGGGCATGAGCAGGAGAGGGGAGAGCAGGAAGGGCAGAGGTTGGCACCCAGCTCTGGCTCAGAGCCTCGTTCCGCACTGGCGTGTGCCTCACGCCAGCCTTGCACTGCCGTGATAGCCTGGCCATCAGCCCTGGCATTTGGTAGCCACCTCCTCGAAAGGGTCTCAGCGACATCTCTCCAGCCTGGCCCTCTCCTCCTCCCCGGCGGGTGACATCATCGCTCACATGCTTCCCCCTTGCTCCCACATCTTTGATTGTTGTGGCGAGGAAACCTGGGCACAGGTGGAGGCGCCGGCCACCACGTGTCAGGCAACCCTGGGACACCCCCGGGACACTTGAGACACATTTCTGAGGACAAACTATGGGGACTACCTGCCCCTTCAGCCTTGAGTACTGCTAGGCCAACCACTGCTGTAACCAAACACAAGTGGCAGCGGCCTGGAGCTCTCCTTGCTGTCCCAGCAAAGCTCTCTGGCGCGACCCAGCACCCTCCGTCTGCTTGGAGGGGAGTTCTGCAAAGAGAGACGGGACCCTGGCTATGGAGAGGACATAAATCTCCACTCTTCTTGCAGCCAGGCCTGTGACGTGGACTTGGTGGGCCAGGGAGGGTCTAACGTGTCTTGAGCTTCCAAGCGGACTTGATTGAGCTTCACTTCTGCACTTTATGGGTCTAGGAGGCATTTTGAGACTTACTCACGTAAACTTGAAATAATACACATGGGATAACGTTCTTCAATTTGCAATAGAGTTGCTAAAATATGCACAATAGAAGGTTGATCTAATTGGTATTTACTCATCTGGACAAATAAGGTTATTATTCAAGCAAAAACTTGCAAAGGATCTGATACAGTTTATGTAACTCAGGAAACAAAAGACAGCAGTGACCCTATTCCTAAATATAAATACTTCAGCATTCTATAATTTAATAAAAATCTTGTACAAACTAAATTGGATTGAAAATATGGACTAGCCACTTAGTAACAAGCCAAAATCGGGACTGCTTGTTCTCCCCTTGGAGCACTTCCTGAGACTTATGCACGCAAAGGCGGCAAAGCTCTTAACACGTTTTGAAAGTGACTCCCCCAAAATGAGTTTCAGAGGTGATTCAGTTTGTTCCCACATCACTTGTTTCACATTGGATTTCAATCATGATTTTGCAGCCATGGAAAATAGCTCTTCTGACCTTCATTATCATCTCTTTGCACATAATACTCTGACAGCAAAAACAGAATCAACTTCTCCCTTCCCTCTTCCCCCTCCTCAGCAGCCGGTAACACGGGTGCTGTATAGCTAGGTACTGGCAACACACGCAAGAAAACCTGCTTCTGACAAAATCTGAGCAATAAGAATGATTCCCTTCATATTTCCACCCATCCTACATTACTGCCTTCAGTCCTGGGTAGCTCTGTGTAACCACATATTGCTATTAAACATAATTTTGTTAGTCATCTTCTCGTTAGTGTTATTCTGGACGGCATTTAGTGGACAAATGGCTATTACATTACAATTTTAACATAGTCATTCCAAGAAGCTACCCGGTGGATTAGACCATGAAATATCTTCAGTTACTTCCTTCAGGTTCGGGAGGAGCGACTGAGCCTGCTGGCAACGGGGAGCTCTGTGCAGCCGAGCTGCATTTCTGCTTCTTTTCACTTCTGCTGACAAAGGTGAGGAGGTCCATCGCTGTGACCACACCAAACACCATCTGCTTCATGAAGGAACTACCATTTCCATTGACTGTAAGCACAGAAAATTCTGGTTTAGTGAAATCAATCAATAAATAAATAAAAAGGATGGTGGTGGAAACAACCCACAGGCATCCAGAGGCTGCTATTCATTTCCTAAGAGAAAAATTGAACTGGGAGAAAAGCTGTCTCTGCTATATCTCAACCAAAATGACCGATGCACCATGAGTCAGGTTCCTGGAAACACATCAGGGATGTATTTAGCTGCAAACAGTGCCAGAGCAGGAATCTTAATTTCCCAGTTGCTTTTACCCAACTTCTGTTCCAGCTCTGCTTGTATCACCGCAAAACTTTTCAGGACAAAATAATCAGACTTTGTAAGAGCAGCAGTGAGACACTTGCTACTCTGTTCTCATAATGTCCTGCATTACCCCTAATAAAATAAATAACACTGCAAGAATTGCTCTAACAATTTGATTAATGCCTTCTTAAATTAAAATAAAATTAGCCACTAGAGTCCAAGCAGGATATAAAGAGCAAGCTGGGAAGGTGTGGGAAGAAAGTAATAAATAAAAGGCCAAGTGTAGCTGCCTTAAAACAGCAGCTGTAGAAAAGAAAAAAAAAGTTGTTTATAAAGCAGAGCAGGAGGCACTGGGTGGATGATATTTTGTTGGTGGATACTATTTAATTTATACAAATTTTTTTTTATTATTATTTTATGGCAAGATATCTGAAAAAGAAAATTCTGTCTGCAATCTTGCCTTTTTTTTTTTTTTTGTGAAAGAATTGGATATATGCATCAAGGGATGTTCTGAATTAGTCTTGTCGCAGCTTTTTGCAGGAACATGGCAGGATTGCCAGCCTGCTTTTCAAGGCAGAGCAGGTCACCATGACAAAATGCGGGGGCTGGGATGTTTGTGAACGCTGGGTTTGGAGGCCCTGAGCTCAGCAGGCAGCTCTGGTACTCGGAGTGCGAGTCCTTCGCTGGCAGCCACCGAAGGGCAATACTGATTTGGCGCTCCACAGGAATGCTTTGCAGCTCCCGCGCGTCATCCCATAAAATCCGCGTAATTTCACCCTTCAGCTCTTACGTCACTCTAAACACGGGTTTTATGATTGCTTTGTTGTGTGGCTGATGTTTTAGGCAAAGCACCTCCCTAGAGATAAGGCCCAGTTTGTACCTCTGGAGGTTTTACAGCGCAATTATCCTGGAGAGATGTGTTAGGCCAGACTTACAGAACAGGTAGCTGCAGCCATACCTGTTTTGGTCAGGCGCGATCCCTGCTGCCTTCATGCTGACACACTGCAAGGAGTGCCGGCAGCCTTCATGCTGACGTGCTCCTCCTGCACGTGGCCCTACCAGTCCCGTTGTTTGCTTCTCCGGGGCAGGGTGAGGGACTCGTCAGGGGTTTGAAGGCAGAGCAAACTGACTGGTACAGCTGCTTTGCTGGACTGGTGAAATGGTGCTCCTGGACTGGCAGGCTATCCCTGCGCCCGCTCCAGCCCGAGTACACAGACGTGTCCAGCAGCTTGCACAGATGTGTGCAGTGCCCCTGGCTCTTGTCTTGCGCACCTCAGCTCCCAGGGTGGTGCGTGTAACTTCAGCTTGCCCCACATATCCTGGTATGTGCCCGACAACACCCGCCGTGTCAGGCCCCTCAGCACAGTGATCTGCCCAGGCCCCTCGGGGGACAGAGGCAAATGGACATCTCATGGCTGCATCCCCAGAGGTAGCGAGTGGGAAGGAGGGTGTTTGGAGATGACGGCAGAGCCCCTGGGCATGCACGGCTCCAGGTTGTTAAGCAGAGTGGTGCAAGCTTTGTAGTTTGTTCTGCTAGGCACGTACATGCCTAAATTCCACCTAAGCTCTACCTAATGTGCCCAAATGCTCTTCTGGATCCCGCCCTTGGGCTACTAATTCTACGGAGATCCCTAACTTCCCACTTATTTCCTCTGCTGCCCACAATCAGCAAGGCAATTTGAAATCAAGATTAACAGACTAAATGGGTATTGGATGCCTGAGGCTACAGCTGTATAGCAAAGGCAGCGTGCTGTGCTCCAAGCTGCTGCCTACTGTCCACATGGGTTCTCAGATAAGGAGACTAAGTAAAGTCCTATAATGGACACCTTCCCATCCCCAAAACCAGGTTTCCATGTGGGGGTGAGATTGAGGTGGTGTGTGCTTCGATGTCATCCCTGCACTGGGGACAACACAGTTGCCATGGCCAGGAGCTGGGAAGTGCTCTGGCAATGCATACACTAAAAGTTGTGTGCTGGTCCTGCACTCCTGTGGTTAAGACTCCCCCCTCTCCCCTCATCCCTGCAGTTTCAGGGAAGGAATGGAGGAATAGTTTGCAGTTTCAGAGCTTTGGAGAGCCACTGAGCAGAAACTTTTCCTGCAACGCACAGAGGCTGTGCTGATAGCTATCAACCTCAATCTGAGAAGTCTCCTCTGCTACACTGAACATCTGTGTAATGTCCCTAGAACCCTTACCCTCTCTACAGATACCTACATTGCATCTGCTCATGTACAACAATAGCGAAGTGGTCATTCTCCAGGATACAGGAAAGCTTCCCAAGGCTGTCATCCAGGCTGATCTAAACAGGATAAAAAGAGACACTTGAATTTCACTTTACATTTAAAGCATGCCAGTGAGGATCTCAAATCCTCCACCTAAGTGTAGCCCTGTTAGGGCATGGCTGGACCCGGGAAACCAGGTTCAGGCATGCTTCATTTGCCTGCGCTATTTTTGTGAGATAGGGTAAGGGGCTGCAAGGAACTTGGCTTTGCCGTTACCAAAATATAACACTGTCACCCCACAAGCCCCAAGGCCATCTGTGGGTCTGCATTGGTGTAAGTCCTGCAGCTCTTTTGAAACACTATCCTTTTACCTCACTTTGGGCCTCTGATTGCCTCTGTAACTCAGGTTTCCCTCCCTGGCACATGGATGGGAGCCAGGACCTACTCTGCATCCTTCAGAGCCTCTGCCTATTGCACCAGCTCTGCTGAGCCCTGTGGATGGCTGGGCATGGCTCTCACGGTACTGATCCCCTGTTTGGCCAAGGTCCCCAGATAAGGTCCAGAAAGGTGAGAGACCCTGCTCCTGCCATAAAAAGCTCCTGTGTCTCATGTTACAGTGTCCTCCTGTGTCACTCCACAAACGTTTGGGATCGCTTTTGCAGGGGCCTATTTTTATTCTCACCTCTGTGATGCTTGCCCTCCACTTCTTGCTGTCCCTACCCTTCTGTCTTTTCATTAACCTGCTCTCCCAGCTCCTGTCACACATCAGGGTGGGGTGCATATTCCCTTCCCCTCCCTAGACACCAGTCAGTAACAGCCACAACAACATCAGTGGTACCTTTGAGAATTGGTCGTAGATGACCTTGGTGACAGGGTCTGAGAACTGCGCGTTACCAGCCAGCACGGAGGAGAGGATGTTGCTGAGTGTCACCATTCCCAAAATAAGTCTGCAAGGGAACAAGAAGTTTTTTTCAAAAGGCCAAGCCTGAGGTACAGCATATGTGTCACATAGGGACTGAACTGCTTCCCTCTAAGTCATGGCTGAATGGCTGCTGCTTTCAGCATGAGCCACCAGCCTTTTATGCATCAGAGCAGCACCTTCAGTGGGCATGTGCCCTCTCTTGGTGACTTCCTAGAAGGGCTTCTCACTGATGAATCACTGCTCTCCTCCTCATCTCCTCTGCTCTCCTCATCTCCTCTGCTCTCTTTCCTCCTGATTTCCAGCTTTCCTTCCATCAGATGTCAGCTCAGTGCATGCAGCTTTGGTTTGCACACACTCTGACTGGAAACAGCTCAAACCCAGGGCAACACATGAGCATAGCTGGGATATCAGCCTGGGAATGTTTCAGATCAGCACCAGAGCCTGGGGAGGGATGGCTACAGACTGGGCTCTGAGATCTGCTGCTCAGAGAACATGCACAGGGACTGAGACAGTGAGGGGCTCCCCATCCCCACACAGGAGACTCTTGCAGCTCCACTTGTCCCACTGTCATCAAACAGGGGGCAAGAAGATACTTATCCTTCACCAAGCTGCTCGTTTAGCCATAGCTCAAGTCAGCTCTTGCATCCAGGACTGAGCAGCTGAGAGAAGGAGGATTCACGGACTCTCAGTTCCTTGTCTCTGTGTGTTTCCCATCCAGCTCTTGCCTCTCCTCTGCACCCCACTGGCCTGTGTATTGATCCAACTCCACCAAGGTCACTAGGCATTGGATGTGCCTTTGACTTTGTCTAGCTCATTTACAGAGAGTTTTCTTGATAGCCCATGCTTGTTATCACTGTCAGCAAAAAAATAAAGGCTCTTAACTGTCTAGACTGGCAACTCCATGGAATACTGAGCCCATGCCACTTCTGCAGCATTCAGGATTTAGGTCCATGTGCTTATCCTTTGCTTTGTATCACAAGGAGGCAGGAGATATTTCAAAAATAGAAGTTAAGAGAATTTAACCAAATTAGCAGAATTTGTCTGCTTTTCCTCCTTTAAATGACCATCTATGTAACAAGTAAAAACAGATACCCTGATTCAGCAACAACAGGAGCCTGGTCATATCCCTTCTCCTGCAGGATTTCAATTGCCTTCTGACAGCTGACTTCTGGGAGAAGAATCAGAGGGGCTGAGAGATTCAGTTTCTGCACCTTGATGTTCCACCACCTGTTGAAAGACAAATGGCAGCACCAAGCTGTTACTCACTAGTAAGGAAGGGCCTTGTTCAGAGAGGCAAGGTTAGTGAAGGAGAGACCAGCTACACCCAAACAGTCCCTAAAACAGTCATGCAATAAATCCACTATGGTCAGGTCTTGTTTAAGCAGAGCTTTCCCTAGGCCCGGTGCCCATACAATTCCCAAGGCCATAAGTCAGCAAGGTTCGGAGCTGTGCCTAATCACAGAAGCTACAGAGTGCTTAGCTTTCAGATCACGAGCAGAAGCCCACCAGTTGTATTTCTTCAGTTTGTGTCCTTGATCCTAAATGTGCAGCTCCTCCAGGAGAGCCTCGCAGAGATGCTGACATGGCCTCTCAGGGACAAGCTCCTCTTGCTCGCTGAGCAAGAGCTGAGTTCCAACTCATCCCAGCCCTCCACCCTTGCAGACAAGGTAGGGCCATGTCTAGAGAGTGGAAGGGCCAAGAGCAATTCTAACCAGACACAAGAGGTCTTTGAAAAGTCAACTTCTTTTTTTTAGGAAATACTTTGCAATAATCTTTGGTCACAGTAACCCATAGGAGCAAGTGACATCAGCAGCATCTCTTGTCTTGAAAGTGAGACTAGGTGTTTTCTAAGCAATAACCGATTTCTAAACAATAATAAACAATTATCCTGGCACATGTAAAAATGGCATCAGCAGACAAACATTTGCTGCATTCCCTGCCTTCAAGGGACTCTTCCCCTGAGGAGGGCAAGAAGGAGCTGAACAGATTTTGAGTGGCGCTCGATATCCTCCTCCTCAACCGTTCTGCTCAGCAGAGCTTAAACAGACTGGAAAATGACAGCCACATGGGAGCACATGAACATCTTCAGGACAGAAATGACTCCTTTACAGTTTTTGATCAGTGAACACGAGTATCTAACCACATAAAAAAAGAAGAGCTAACATTATAGTCTTGCAGGCTAATCTTGAAATACTAGAAGATAATGCTTTCTCTTGAAGATAATCATTTCCAGATTCAGAAAACTGATTCCCTTAGTAGAGTTTGTATTGGCAAAAGTTGTCTTACCAAGGCTTGTGTTCCTGGACATCATTCAGGAATCCATTTTTAATCATCCACTTATCATTCACAAATTTGGACCTAGAAATCACCAGCAAAGACGTGTGTAAGTGCTCAGTAAGAAGCTGTGCCTTGTCTCATGCACTAGACCTCAGCACTGCCTCCGGGCTCCCATGATTTTTGCAGCTGGCTGCTCCTAGCCCCTTTTAAGGTCAACAGGAGCTGCGGGTGCTCAGTAACTCTTAGAAACATGCCAGCTATTTACGTGCCTAACATTAGGCACGCAGTTTCAAAAAACTGTAGCTTGACTGACTCCTACTCTGTGCAGTAAGTCAGTGACAAGAAGAAATAAAGCCCAAGTGTCCCAACACCCAGCCTCTAGCTCTTACCACTGCAGTATACTATTCCCTCTGTATTTTTATTTTTATTTTTATTTATTTATTTTAATTCTGTGCTGGGATGGCTCCCAGGCAGGGCTCAGTCTGGGTCGTGCTATCAGACTTTTGCTGCTGGTTGCCCAACAGTGCGCGGCGGTTTGAGCAGGCGCGTGCCGAAACTCACATGTAGTTCCTGACGGAGTCGGGCAGGATGACAACGCAGCGCTGCCCTTCCTTGAGGTCCCTGGCAGCCCTCACAGCCACCGACATGGCGCTGCCTGAGCTGCCACCTGGCCGGGAGCGAGGAGACAGACAGGCATGAGAAGTGCCCAGGGTGCCTGGTCACAGCCCCGCGTGGGACCCCACACCTGTTGGGGGAAGCCCTGGGGCCAAGCTGCAGGAGAAGTGACGCTGTTGTAGACTGGGATAGTCCAAGATGCTGGGACCGGGAGGCAAAGCACATCAGCAATCCTGTCTGGCTCTCCGAAAGGGCCCGCGTAGGGACTGGAGCGGCACCTCTATATGGCTCTTGACACCAAGTTCATGAGGCAGCAAGAAAAGTCATCTCATGACTGGCACTCTTCGGGAGGCATTGTGAGCAGGCCAAGAACTTACTTAAATGAGTAGTCACGGGCACATTCACGCCACTGCTGCCCATGCTGCTGCACCCTTTCTTTGAGTAAGGAGGTCAAATCTAGAGCTCCCAGGCTGACAGATGCACTTTAAATAAACCATACGGGTTGAAAAAATATACCAAAATTACATTCATGCTTGGAATACCAGACCAATGCAATGGGAAAGCGGAAAGTGTCTCCAGGTCTGTGTGTCTGCGTGTGGTTTGCTGCACGTAGTGACAGCAGGTCCTGGCTTTACAGAGGCAATTCTTCCACTGATAGTTCAAGCACTGAAAGTCAAACACATTCCACTACCTGTGTGCCAGTGACAGACTGCATTCAAGGCAGCACGTATTTTACTGCAGGTTAAGTAGTACTGGGTCACATTTTTCAAACAAATGATGAAAGTGCCTGAAAAATGCAGTTCTGGGAACATGAAGCTATTCACAAATTATAGTTAGTTCAGTAAGTAGTTTCCATTGAAACACAGTGACTTTATGAGTATGTAAAACATTGGACCATTTAGATAAACGTTTTTGTCTTGAACCACATCTCATCTAGACCTTCTGTTTCAAAATAGTGCTTGTTCTGGATCATAACTAATATATATATATATATATTTTTAAGAAAAAAAGTGGTGGAGAAAGATTAAATCTTTGGAAAGTAAAACACATTTCACTGGGTCAAGTATGTTCTAGCAACTGCAGAAAAGGAGCGTAAAAAGCATAGCTAATTATGACTAAAATCTCTGATAGTCTGATCAATTGTGGACTGTTGTTTTAAAGTGTCAGATCACTGTGTAACAGATAAGAAGGGTGGAAGTGCAGCCAACAAGGTGCCCTTCACCTTTCACATATGTAGGAAAACAACTGGGTATTGGTATTTAGCTATTTAGCCAGGCTGGCACTTTAATTTAGATATTTCAAGCAGCGTTTAAGCAGTTCATTACAAACACCCTGATTTTTTTTTCCGAAAAACTTTCTGTATGGGAGCTGGTCATCAGTCACAGCTACAACTCTATGTGTTGTCTGGTGCTGGGCATAAACCTATTGCTACCTGCTCAGAGGGAGGAAAGGCTGAAAATGCTGCTGCTGTGTAGAGGACCGCAGGGCAGTGCAGGCAGGGGATGTCTGAAAGCACCTGCTCACTTTGCAGAGCCACTGGGGTCATGGATAGCTCTGGCATGCAGAGAAATACTCAGTAAGAACATCTTACACTTACTTTACTTTCAATTTATCTTCCCTGCTTCAATCCTGGCACCTCTGGTGCGGCAACAGTTCAAAGACAGAAAATACAACCTCACAGAGTTGTTAATGGAGCAACAGTTTTAGTCCACCTGTCCTGCCCTGAATCCTATTAATCCTATTCCTCAGTCCCTGTAATGCTACACCAAAACAGGGTTAGGCCCAGAAGATCCAGTTCCATGTGCAAAAATACTAAAGTAAGAGGAGAGTTATTGCTTCTATTATTATTACTACCATGAGTCAGATCCCAAACCACTGACTCACTGCAGCATCCCTGAAATCTACAGCGACCTCCACACTAGCTTTGGATTCGGCCCTGTTAACCTAGCAGACACCAAATGCAAATGAGCATCTGCCCTTAAGCTGTTCTTCTCCCAAAACAATTAAGTGAGATGCAAAAAGCTTATTAAGAGAAGCAGTTCTTGTCATTGATGCTTACCACACAATAATCCCTCCTCTCTGATCAGCCTGCGAGACATAAGGAACGAGTCTTTGTCATTGCATTTATACCACTGATCAACCACCTGAAGAGAAAGCAAAGAGAACAGTCGGTTCCTGGCAGTGTTATTTCAGGCTGTGCCTACCCTCTGATGCATGCTGAGGTGCTGATGCCTCCAGTATCCGGCAGCTTTAAACTGCTTTCCATACTGCTTGAAAACAAACACATTTTTCAAAGCATCCTTAATCTGGAAGGTATGTCCTTGGTTGCAAGCACTCGCTCCAGCCAGTCCAGCCAGCACCCTTTCCTCAGAGAGTTTGGGATATCTGACAGGTCCACATTTGGGATGTGAAAGAGGAAATGGTGTTCCTGCTGGCTTGGGCTAGTTTAGGTTAGTGGTCAAGATTTTACCAGGCAAAAGCTATAACCAGATCCAGCAATGAAAAGAGTCTGAGGACAAACACAGGTCAAAGCTGTAAAGTCATGTGCCAAAAGCAGAGAAGTAATTAACACAACTCCTGAATATATAAAGAATCTGGGATCTGAGGCTGCGTGGAGTGTATTCTAAGGGGAAGGCTTAGGGAGAATATACAGCTTGAGTTATGGCTTTAAAGCACCATGGATGGTGGTAGTAGATATAGGAAACTTGACAAGAACTTGGTTTATGGTCTGTTGTCCTACAGTGTTTTCATCTTGTCTTTCAGCTCAGAAACCTTGTCTTTCAGCTCAGGTGCAAAGTTTCTGCTTGGTGCATACAGTGAAGGACAGTGAAGACTCAGGAAACACCAGTGTAAGGAATGGCAACCTTAACACAGACTGCTTCTGCAGACTTACAGTGATGGAGGGATACTCCGAATTTTGGAAGAACAAGAGTGAGCTGAGAAGTCTGACATTCTGGCACATTCTTTGTCTGCCCCTTTATTTGACTTCTCATTGTAGGTCAGTTATGACCAGATTTACTCAGAGATGGCGAGGTCCCAAGTCAAGTACCAAATCTGGATATTTCTGAATTTGGGAGTAGATTGCGTGTAAAGCTAAAGATAAGACACATGCCTCTTCTCATCACGCAGCACTTACTGATCTGTCAAGGACAGTAGGGATAAAGTCATGCCCGATGCCCTCCACCTCTATGGTTGTGGTGTTTGTCGTGTTCAGCTCACTGGGCAGAGCAACAATGGAGCCATCAGGATCGACGCCGATGATCTTGGAGGGAAGAAGTCTTGTTAATCACAGAGAGAGTTCAAATATAATCAAACACACACCTCAAAGGAAAAATTACCTATGCTCTTATCAGCAATATTTGTCAAAAACATTTTTCTTCCCGTGATATTCATTAATATTTTTATCCACTGGCAGCATGGAAGCTGCCAGGATAAAGAAATAACTGTTTCTCACTGGCTTTAGAAATAGATTCTACGTGGTTGTCCAGCTGCTGCAGAAGAGACTGTGACAGCTTAAAATGCTATCAGCCTATTTGCCATCACCCCTTTGGCAGCATCAGCTACTTGGAAAGCTGAACCCTTTGAAGAGAGGGTGTGATTGATCCTTGATCTTCTTCAGTGCAAAGTCACCCGATTAGCTCACTCTCAATTCCACTTTCACTGTGGTAAACTCTGACTGACTGACACCCTTCCTAGATCTACCTGTGCTGGCTGACAGTGGCACCTCTTCTGATTGCTCATAGCTTTACACCTGCATTGAGGTTGCCTGTATAAGCAGACGGATTTAAAAGGGGTGGTGGCACTGCTCCATACTCAGCTTCATGCAGTCAGCTAGCTGAGCTCATGCCCACATCCCCCCGTGGTTGTATCCACATTAGACACTGCCTCTGGGGACCAGAGTCACTAACAAGCTGGCAGTGCTGGGGGACAGCGACCTTCAAACCTCCAGCCTGTCTCAAAGCACAAGCTCTGCAGAACGATCATCTATGACTGGTGACAACCCAGCCGCACTGAGGTTTTCCACAGAGGCAGACAAGAGGCACTTGCACAGTCTGCTCCCCACACGAAGCTGCCAGAGCAGTAACTTTTGGCAGCCAGGAGCAGGAGCAACAATGCTGTCAGCTGGGTAAACCACTCTGCAAGGGAAATCTGAGTGTGTTCTGGAAAGTGCAGGGCACAGGGAAGGGCAGAGATTAGTAACAGCACTATGGAGCCTTTTACCTCTAAGGCACTTCAGTGATCTGGCTCAAGCTGAGCATAACACCAAGTTGTTTCCAAGAAAAGCCAAGCTCACTGAGAACAAACAAATCGGTAGAGACAACACCTGCTAGCTGAGCCCTGCCACGCACGAGCTGCGGGGTCGGTTCTGATCAAGGACACAGTCAGCAAAATCCCGGGAAGCCGCGGGTCCCCTCGGACAGCCCAGTCTCCCAGCTTACTTTGCACTCTGGGCACTTCTCCTTCAGCTTCCTGGCAACACCAGTGACAGTGCCTCCTGTGCCCGATCCGATCACCACCATGTGGACCTTGCCTGCAGGTCAGAGAAGAAAGAGGCCCCAAGAGATTGAGCATGAGCTCCAGCGCTGCCCTGCTGCAGCCAACAGCCTCCCTTTCACTAGGGTCCTGCACAGATGCAAACCCTGTGTAAGGGAAGGACAAGCAGAATTCATGCCAGCAGCAAAGGCACAGTCCTGCAGAGAGGCATGGTGAGCTTGCAGCATCTGGACACAGCGAACCCTGCCTCAGCACAGGGGGCCGAAGGCAACCTCTCCATTTCCGTGACTTCTGCAAGTTTGGCACTTAGGGCTTTCGGGGGAGGAAGGGTCAGGGCACTTGCAGCCCTTCCAAACCGCACCACCTCGGAGCAGTGCATGCACGGGAAGAGCAACACACACGAGCAACAGGCACAGCTTCTCAGCTAGTGTCAGCACCCTACGAGGAGAGGTGCCTCCCTCAGCTCTGCCCTGACCCCGGTGTCGGCCAGGAGTTGCCCTGCTGACATCAGTGATGCTCTGCTGCTATAAGAATAGTAGAAGCAGAATCTGTAAGGCCTTCAGAGCCTCGTGTTGTAACTGCAGTGGGAAAATGAGACTTGTAATTCACTACTGGCTGATGATAGGAGCAGATCTGCACGCTGTGGTAGGGGCAAGTCTGGAACTCTCTTGTTCCTGTTGCTACCCAACTGTTGTATTGTTATCACAACTGCTCTCCAGCTAAAACCCTTGAGCCCTGTTTATGCTTTGCAGTTCTCTCAGCACTGGCAATAAATTTTACTTCTATCTGCTCAGACATGGACTGAGATAGTCATTATCCACCCCCCTCTCTTCCCTCCCCCACCCCTCCGCCTCATATCACATATCATTAATCTGCTAAGTTTCAATCCATTTTAATTGGCTAATGACTGTTCTGGATCCGATGAAGCCTGCCACTGCCCCGATGGAGTTATATTCCTCGGCGAGGCCTCCTGAGACATCTTGTGCTCTCATCTGACAGATCTCAGAGATGTTGTAACAGCCAAGAGATGGGCTCTTTCTCCTTCAGTACAAACAACCTAATTTTGCTAACTCTCTGGTCTCCTCCCTCAGGCTTTTGAAATTGGAGGCCTTAATAGGGAAGTCCTGGAGGCTTAGGTGGATCTGGAGTGGATTACGTGAAGCTGCTACAATCTGTGTGTCAGTATTATCAAGGGTGCCTTCACTTACAGAGGCCCTTCAGGGCGTTTCTAGACATTCAGATCAATAAACAGTGTAAAATAACCCTCTCAAAGAGAATTACAGCATCCTCAGTACACAGAAACAACAGCGTAAATGGTACCTTCACACTGATCCAGGATCTCTTCAGCTGTGGTGTCGTAATGAGCCAGGGGGTTGCTTGGGTTTCGGTACTGTTTATTTCAACAGAGAACAGCATAAGTCAGTGTGTAAAGCACAGGTCAGATAGATAGCAAGCTGGCAATAGCTCCTGACAAGGTTTGCCCAGAGCATACAACTTCCCCCCGTCCTTTTCCTGGGGATGGCTGCACTGTAATCCAACCAGACCAGGTCACAGATATTCCCCCTGGTTGTGACTTTAGGCCAGGTTCATCCCCACTGACCAGACCAGGTCAAGATATCCCCCCTGGTTGTGACTTTAGGCCAGGTTCCTAAGGACACAGGATAGGTCTACACTAGAAGAGTAAATATGCCCAGGAATATTCCCTCTCTGGCACTTGGTGAGTATGGCTTGCGGGCTGTCTCATATTCAGCATTGCTGTGTTTGGAGAGAGCTGGTGATTTTATTAAAGCTCTAGCTGCCAGAGGCAAGCAAGCTCCCCAGCATTTCAGCTATTGCTTAGAATGAAACATTTTTAGACTTCACCACTGCCTAGAAAAATCTGAAATATTGCAGTCATGCGATATTTCTAAAAAGCTTTAAAAATCAATTTCACATGTATCAGATTTTAACACTTTAAAAAAGTATCATATATGTAATTTTAAAATCTGACATGTGATTGAGGGGCTTTTGTGGTTGACTGTTAATGGTTTCAAGTTAGTGTCTTGGAAATGTCAGCCAAAGTAGTGATCCCACATTTAGAGAGGGAGTCCTTGCAGTGGTGCACAGATACAGCACAGAAATGTGTGCACTCCCATCTTCAGACCTACAGACCGAGGTGCCTCTGGAAAGTACATTCACATGCTGTGCTTCCTTTTTGTTAGTAGGAAGGAAAGCTACTCCTTACCTAAATTTTCTGTACTACTGGGGTTCCCTGCTCACTACTGGGATTCCTGTCTGTGGCAGGGTCAGATCAGGGAGAGGTGCCCTCCTGTGCAGAATCCAGCACTGTGGGAACTGCTGGGAGGATTTATCCGTGTTTGCCTTTTACAGCATAAGACTCTTTTTTCAGGCAGAATTGGGGCTGCTAGTCAGGCATAAAAAGTGGTTCTCAGGTTGATATTAATATCTGAAGCAACCTAGGGAGTCTTTTTAAAATGCAAGAAAACCCAACCTCCCCACCCCCAAGTTCTGGCAGAGTGAGTGCATGAGCCACCATGTGCCTTAGGGAGGAGCAGTTAAATTGCATGTGCCATAAAACGGTGATTTCACATGGATTAAATTTGCCTTAGCTGCTGGTTTGGGCAAGGCCCCGAACACAGGCAGGCTTGGAGTGTACTGGATAAACCAGAGAGCCCATGCAGGAACTGCATTTACCTGGTCCAGGATGTGAGAGTTTGGGATTTCATTTTTCAACTTCCAGGCAACACGAATGTTAGACTCGGGGGCATCAAAGCGGGTGCATGGGGTCCTCACTATTTCAACACCCAGCGCCTTCAGAATATCGACCTTTCAGAGGGAAGAAAGTAGATGTAACGCAGCTGATCCCACGCAGCGTCAGTAACCTGAGCCCGGGCGCTCACAGGGGTGTCAGATGCCGGAGCAGCTTTGCATGCAGGAGACATTTAACATTTGGAGTTACAATGTCTGGCTCTCAGCTACACTGTCTTTGATATCCTTCTGGCAGCCCGGGGCCTCCCGCCGGGAGCTGGCACATGGATTGAAGCCCAGCCCTGTGCCCAGGTCTGCTCCGGAGGCAGGCTGGGAACACGGCAGCGGCCCCTCACACCGGGCTGCTCCTGGGGAAGGGCACACAGGGAGCCGAGTGCAGGGAACAGCACCTCGGGGTGGACTTCAGATGTGCTCTGGATTGAGGTCCTGAGCACAGGGAGATTTAAACCAGTTTTCCCCTCAGGTCGCTTCTTTCCCTTGCCCAAGCATGGGGAAGGAGTAACTACAGATGTATCCTAGGGCATTAATCCACAGAGAGATGTGGTTGTCTAGGGAGTGGAGGTGTCTAATAGAAGGATGGGTGAGTGTCAGCTCATGCAAGTGAGACCTATGGCAGCTGGGGGAGGAGGTGGCATCTGATCCAGACTCAGCTTAAGTGAGATTTAGATCAAGATGGGGGTGGCGCTTTGGAGAAGGGCTCAGTTTTGCATCAAGTCAGGGTCTAAGTTTGGCTTCACTGGCATGAATCCAGCTGACCGGTTTGTGAGACTTTGGGCTCCCCAAGGCTGTGGGAGATTTCTGCCATCTCCAGGACAGAAATTCTACCTAGTCACCACTTGCAGCTCTTGTTTCTATGATTTCCACCATCTCAGAAAACAGCTTAGAAAACTCCAAATGTCTCCAGGTTAAAGAAAACCCTAGAAATACGGGGAGATCAAGTGACTGGCCAAATGTCACAGAGGCAGTTAGCAGCACTGGCAGCAGGGCCCAGGCGCCCTGCATGCCTCTCCCTCACTCCCGCCAGCCCTCGCTCTCACAGGCAGCAGATTGCTCCATTTCTCTGCAGAAGGGCACCGTATTTGGCTAACACATGACCCCAGCTGCGTCACGGACACCAGATAATCAGTCGGATCATCACAGTGCGCTTTTTTTTTTTCTTTTTCTTTTTGTCAAGAGGAAATGTTCTGAATAGCTGCAAAGATATGTGAGTACTTGCAGCAAGGGTTCATTACCCTTTAAAGGAGAGGGCACACTGGTTCTTGAAAGACAGAGACAGAGAGAAAGAGAGAGGGAGATGTTCCCAAACTGCAGGGAAATACCACACGGAGCTCTGACCTTTTCCATGCTCATTTTCTCCGGCAAGACAGTGATGCAGCGGTAGCCTTTCACTGCAGCTACCAGGGCCAGCCCGATTCCTGGGGAGGGCGGGAGGAAAGGGAGTTGTTTGATAACAGCATTTGGCAAGGCCGACTGACATTCATGTTCCCTCACACTTCCTAGAGCCCTCTCTCTGAGCGGCGAACGCAACCTGCGAAGTTTTGCTGACAAGCCAGGAGTGAGGGCTTCCTCCCGAGCCTGGCAGGCCGTGCTCCGAAAGCCTGGGCCTGCGGGGGAACGCTCTGCTGCGGGGGCTGCTAACACCGCGCTGGGCCCTAGGGAGGGAGCGGTCTGAATGGCAAGGCTGGGGAATGCCTTCCTCCCCGCGCCAAAGCTCAGGCCTCTTCCTCTGCCTGCCACACCAGGGTTTTTTAAAATGCAGGAGAGATGTGTTTCCCCTTCAGGAGTACCTCCCCTCCCCCTCAACCGCTCTCCCTTCTGCGTAGGGAGGGATGACGCTGCGTATCTGGCTCTGTGGTGAGCAGGCAAAGGGTCTCTGTGCTCTGATTTCAGTCTGGATGAAGGATCGGGACAGCTGTTCCCCAGCCAGATAAGGAGAGGGAGGCTGGAGCACTCCAATTTCCCGCAAGAGGGTAGCCCAGGAGTGGTTTTAAGCACTCTGGTGCTGCTTTGCTTGCGCAGGCTCTGGTGCTGGAGCAGGTCCGGGCAGCAGCTCAAGCCGCCACGAAGAGAGGAGTCCTTTGGCCCAGCCCTGGGAGGACAGCAGCACCCACACTGGGAGATGTCTGAGCTAAATGAAGGCTGATGCGGGGAGACTTGGAACAAATGGTTCAGTAAGGAGCAAAACTTATTGAAAAGAGCCCCATTCTGCTTTACTAGTAGGGGGAAATGGTGTCACCACAGCAGCAGAGGAGAGCGCTGCAAGGGCCGTGGCTTCAGTTCCTTCCAAAGTGTATTGATATCCACCAATGTGTCTTTTTCAGGAAAGCTTGCTTTGTACACACACATACAGGGCTTTTGGGGAGACACTGATGTTGGGAGCAGGAAAGGGCTGTGGAAATTCAGCGAGTGTCCCGGTGTCTTGTGTGGGCTGCAAACTGGGTGGGGGGAGACCCCTTTATTCTCCCCCGCTTCTAGTAGCCACCAGGGAGCCAAGCAAGATGACAGCAATAAAGAGGAAACAAAAACCTCCCATCGCATCGGGGAAGCCCTCTTTGGGGAACTCTGAATATTCAAAAACTTCTCAGCCAGAAAACGCGTGGGCTGCTCCAGCTCCTGTGGCTGTGTTACCCAGAGGTAACCTCAAAGGCATGTCTAGGCAGGACCACGTCTACACAGGATGAGATCCTCAGAAAGCCTTCTGGAATCTCAGCAATGAGTCACCTCAGCACCTTGGGCTACCTGAGGCAGCCAGGAGGGAGGGGAGTTGAGATGAGGACAAAGCCAGAGTCCTGGGGCCCCTAGCTAACCTTGTTGCTGCCTGTTGCCCAAGAACCAGTGCTCACAGATCTGTCACTTTGCACTGGGCAAGAGGACAGTGGTGTTTCAAAGATGTTTCTTCAGATGTTCCCACAAATGGGTCAGTGGAATGAAATCTGCAGTGCCCAGGATAAGTTTGGTCAGTCCAGTATTTTCACTTAACAGCATATCAGGAAGTGCAAGAACTCCATAAATCTCTGTACTGCCCCTCCTGTGTGACCCCTCCAAAACACCAGCCCTGTCTTCAGTCTGCCTGGTACCCAGACACTTGTCACACATATGCTTCCCACCTGTGTTTCCTGATGTGGGTTCAATCAGTGTGTCTCCAGGTTTTATAATCCCAGCTCGCTCTGCGTCTTCCACCATCCTCAGGCTGATGCGATCCTTCACACTGCCCCCAGCGTTGAAGAACTCACATTTTGCCACTGAAGTTCAAAGGTGAAGCTCTGTCAGGGATAAGCTACAGCCACAAGTGCCAAGCACTCCTCAGCCCCCAGCCCCCTGCTCCCCCTGGTCCTCACCGGCATCATTTTGGGAAACCGATTTCCCCCCGTAAGATGGACTCTTTGCTCGGATAAGCACCTCAGTTCCTTGCTCATAGGGCACCACAGCTTGTCACGTAATTATCTGTCAGCATAGTTGCCCATATTACATCTCTCCCCCAGGTTTCATCTACCTGAACCCCGAAGGCAGTGGGCTGGCCCGGTAAGTCCAATATAGATTTAAAATCATCCGAAGAGCTGATGTGAGAGTGGCACACTAGTAGGAACGCCCTGCTGTCCTCAAGCAAGGCAATGTCTGGGTCCTCAGCAAGGTTTTGTGGCCTTTCCTGGGCCACAGCAGGCTCTGGGATATTAACAGGTATCTTAAAAGTTGGCTATCTACAGGGATGTTCTGTACTTCTGAATAAGGTGCCATAAAAAACAAACAAATAGAAAGTACACTTTCAACTGACAGCCAGAATTGTACTTCCTAAGCTCCACTGCCAAAACCCAAGTAAGAGAGACTTTCCAATGCACACTCAAATTGCAGGGCAGATGTGTACTCCTAATCAGTCCTTTAACACTCTTAAAGCTTTGGATAGGATTATTCTCACTCTTTGATGTTCATATCTGAAATGGGCAAACCAGGCTCTATTTTAGAGACAACAGGGAGAAATGAGTACTTTCAGTATGCGATTCACTTCATCCTTGCAGAATCATCTCCTTCAGACTGAACTGAATCAACCAAATACATGAGCAGCCAAAGCAATAGGAAAAAAAATCTTGTGATTACCATTGCATTTTATAAGGCAAACTGCCCAAAATTCAGGCACACAAACATCCCTAAAGGCACAGAAATTACAAGGTAATTGTGGGTAACTTTAACTGCTTCCTTAATGTTGCAGTTACAGCCAGCATTCATGTCTTTGCTGCACAACAGGCTTTGTGTTGGCTGATGGTTTATATAGAAGGGAACTTAGGGCAACTTTGTAAAGTCCTGCTCTCCTTCCCTTTCTGCACCAGGGGAGGGAGACACATCCCAGGAAAAACAAGGGCTCGGACTTGCTGCCTAGCTTGCTCACTGCTGCTTGGACCAAATTCTTCCCTGCCTGGCAGGCACTTGTCTTGGCAAGACATCCTCCAAATGAAAGGCTTTCTTCACAGGTGAACTGGGACCTGCAGACCTGCCCTCCACCCACACACCCCTGCCTTTGCAGACACTGTGCTCTAAAGTCTTGTTCCAGAAAGAGACAGGCAGTGAAACGTGGCAGTCTCTGAGGTTACGGGGTTAGGGGCCTCGCGGGGCACCTAAAAGGGCTCTAGCCAAAGAGCACAGCATGTTTCATGTGGATTTGTGTCCCATGGAGATTGGTTACCATGGGGATTCCTGACTGTCAAATAGGACTGTGAGATCCTGCTGTGCTGTTTTACTGAGAAGGAGCACTAATCAAGTCACTCCGTCCAGCCCAGCCACTTGAAATTCATCAACCTTAATGTTTGTCTTCCTGACCAATTTGGCTGAAATTCATTAATAGAGTTAAAGGTTATAGGAAGGAAGGCTGAAAAGCCCATACACACAGAGATAGCCTAATTGCGTCATCCTTATTTCTGCAGGCCAAGCTGGAAACAACCCTTGCACAAGATAAGGCACCCACGTGGAGGCAGTGGTACTGAATCTCCTCGGGGGCAGGGGGTGCGCGTGGCTCCTGCTGGAAGGACCAGCCCCGCTGCCAGCGTAGGGGCCGCGTTGAGCGTGATGGCCTGGCGCACATGCTGCTGAAAGCCCAGCTGCCCAGAATCCCCGCTCAGTGACTTCAGGCTGCTTTTGGGAAGACACCCAAGGGAAACCGTTGCAGAAAATGAAATCCCTGACAGCGCCCCGGGGGGCAGTGACACAGAGAACGGGCAGGTCCAGGCCAGGCTCCAGGGGACCTGGCAGAGGTGGTGCAGAGAGGTGATGCCAAGGTGGATCAGAGTCCCTCCTGTGCCTCGGTGAGCGCTCGCGGAGCCACGCGGCACCGGCATGATGCCCGGGAGCCTGGTTGGGCTCCCCGACCTCGCTCCAGCGTGGCACAAGCTCTGCCTGGAGGCCAGGAGCCGTGCTGGTGCTTCTGCACGGAGCCCTCACGGCTCCCTCTGCCCAGGCAGGCTGGGGAAGGGGCCCTGCCATGCCCTTCACCGCATGCTGGCTACGGCATTTCAGGCACCTTCCCCTCCTCTGCCCTCGAGATGCTGCGTGTGGGAGGAAACGGGAGAGCTGCAGCCAGGCCAGCCTGCGCACGCAGTCTTCTGCCCGCAGCGCTGCAGCGTGGTGGGCTGGTAACACAACGCAGCATGTTACCTGCCAGCACCCAACATCAACCCAGCTCCACCCTGAGCTTTTGCAATGAGGCAACATCAGCAACACGAAGCTACCTGACCGAACTCGTTTTCTGAAGTTTGTCATATCTAGAAAGCGACATAATAGCTAATGTCAAGGATATGTGAACAAGTTAAGCTGTGAATTTACTACATGCCTGTGATAGCTGTCATATACTTGCACCTCCGTGGTGCCTAAAACACCCGAAGCCCCAGATGAGAGTGTGTGTCTGCAGCTGGTGCAGAGCTGGTGCTATGTGCCCAGCCGACACGCCAGCATAGCCCTCGACTGCGTGCACACGGGGAGTCAGCGGGGCCTGGGCTTGCTGCTCTGCACAAATGGACTAGTGTTTTGGAAAGGAAGCCAGAGCTTGTGACATTGTGTGGGAAGAGAGAAGTCTTCACTGCCATTAGCCTGCTGCGCATTACAGTTTGAAACCATTTGGTTTGATCCGATAAACGACTAGACTGTTACTTACTAATCGGAAGTGACATGTGTTACATTTGGTCCCCCTTTCAGTTCTTGCTCTCTGCAGACTCTACCTGGAAGTCCCTTCTGATAGTTACCTCACCCTATCCTCACTGTCCAGAAAATAATGGTAAAAAAAAGGATACTCACAGAGCTCACACTTCAGCCCATAGGACTTCCCAATCTTGTTGACTCGGACCATTGGGGTGCAGCCGATTTTCTTCAGGATGTTAGGCAAGATCTTTGTTTCTTCTGTTCTGTGTTGATAGAGAAGAAAAAAAAAGAAATATATCAAATAAGAGCACCGGTAACCTGACATGAACTAGGATAAAATATGACTGAGGTTTCAACACCTCTGGTAGGCCACCAAAAGACACCCTGGCTCCAAGGCCCATATATGATTAATGGCAACAGAAACTAGTTGTGGTCTTTCATCACTGTTACCATGAGTTATTTATTCTTTTGGATATAAAAATAAGATATTTTATTTTCAGAACACTTCTAAAGTGTCTTCTTCAATGAACTGGTAGGTCAGAGTTATAACTAAGTGAAGAGAGAAGAGCTAACAAGCATGAGGATTTTGTGTAACGGTTGAGAAAGCCAGAAGATCACCCCTTATAAAGCCTTCTTCTCTTTTCCCCATCGTACCCACCACCAGCTCTGCTCTCCATTTTTTCTGAGGACTCTCAGCCAACTGTTTCTTGCATAGCCAGGACCTACTCCTGTACTTGCAAGGATTGCTCCAAGGCACTTCAGCGCTCAAAGGAAACAGTCTGTGACTGATGAGCACACCACCTCTCAGCATCAGTCAGTTTCTGGATTTCAGAGCATGAATAACCCAATATGGAGTTCTGTGCTCTTGAAATGATGCTCCTGAGTATGAACCTGGCAACTTTTTAAATCAATGACTAGAGCTTCACTCTATCTTTACAAGTTTATGCCCTTAATCAAAGAATGAAATATCAGTCTGGATGCTTCCTTTCTCAGATCTACAAAAGCTTGTATTAGTGGACTCTTTTAACGCCCAGGTTCACAGAGCAATGGTACCTGAGGCAATAAAAATCAGCTCACCTGAGGCAAGTCCCTTTTTATTACAGTGTAACCTTGACAAGTAGCTCAGGGTTTAGCCTCAATTCTCCAGGCCTCTCTGCATGACTTTGGAGTTTTTCACAAATAATTAAACAGAACTCTTGGATCACAGAAATTCAGCCTCCTGCTTCCTCTATTCCCTGTCAGTTTCCAACAGGAGCCAAGAAACATGTCACAGAAAATGCAGTTGGAATGATACAGGCTTGCTTCCCCAATATATAACCACAAGCATCTTGCCATGCAGACAGGGAACTTATGTCCTTGAACTTTTTAAAAGACAGAGGGAAAACACTGGTGAAGACTGTGTGCATTGGGGCCAAAACGTATTGCCTCTGGTTGATAACCTGCACGTTTCTCCACACTCCCTCACTGTTTAGCTCTCCTTTGAACACCTCTTGCTTACTATCATCCTTTGAACTTTGAACCCAAGTTATCCTTGTCTGCTATCACAGCCAGGCAGATGGCTGTCTCCTTACAGAAAGTCCACATGACAGAGGAACAGCATGCTCTTTACTTAAAGACACATGCCCCTTCTCCCAGAGTTTGCAAGTGTGACCTAAATACCTCTTTATTTGCAGAAATATGGGCATATTGTTTTAGTGTAGTTGAAATACAGACTTAAGGTAATTACTGTCAAAAGAAACCAATTATTTTCTTACATGTCAAGCCTAGCAAAGATGGTGTATTGTACACACATACTTTTACCTCTCTCTCAAGTGTTACCACACACTAGTGTGGTAGCAACCTCTAATGAATACTGATAAATATGAGTCAATAACAAGTGAGCTTTCCTCCATTTCCCATCTGTATGGTAAGCCTGAGCTTCAAAGCCACTAAAGTGTCTGTGATTTCAGTGCAAACAAGAGCAGGCCCAAAGTGCAAGGAGACACCAGCTCTTTGGGGCAGACAGGAACAGCTAGCTAGCATTTGAGCTACAGCCTGGTTTTCAAGACAGTGCCTTGAGTATTACATATTTTTAGATTGCAGGAAGTCAGCTCAAATGAAGAAAGCAAGCCCATTTATTCACCTCCTGTCAGTAGTTGTGATAAACAAGACGCTACCAACTCTCTGAACCCCATGAGGCAGCAGTTATAGGGCTCAGGGGTCTGCAGTGATGGAGCCTGGCGATGCAGACAGTATGTGAAATAACAATCAGTGCTCTCACATGCCAGGGAAAGCCTTGCCAGGACAGCAAAGGTGGGAATCAGAAACTAGACTCATCTTTTGTGTTGTCACCTAGCATAGCGACTGCCCCCAAAAGTATAAGAGACCTTCCTCTGTCTCTGTGGCAAGGCATCAAATTTTCTATAGTTCTGTCAAATTATTTCCTAGTCACTAACATATTTTACTATAAAAATACTACTAGCATGCTTAGCTTCCTTGCTGCAGTTATCCAAGATTTATGTATGTGCCTGAAGTCAGGAGTATTATGGATACAACAATATCTAGAAAATGCCTTTGGTGCTCCTGAGGGATGTGGTGGGGATACTCCCATCTTGCAACAGTTTGTATCAGTTCCAGATCACCATGGGACAAGGTTGAGTTTGTTTTCTCCAAGAATTATGCTTTTACTCTGTAAGACTTAATATTGCATAAGCAGTCCAGAGAAAAGACAGTCCTGATAAGTCAAGTGATTCTTACTGACATTAAAGCATGTCACAGGACAGGCTCAAAGAACATCAGAACCTGTTCACCTTTCTATCTAATGAAAAACTAGCAATTAATATTGCTTAATTAAAACAAGTTCTTTCTCCATGTCCTCACCCTCTACCTCCAAATTCACTCATATTTCATATGGGAATCTCAGAAAGCCCCACATGTTTTGGAACTTCAGCTGCCATCAATAGTTTTTTCAGTGCAGGGAAAACAAAACAAAACCAAAACAAAGCAGAACAACCAACCAAACAAAACAAACAAAAAATCCCTTTGCACACATGCTTCTTGCAAACTAGAAAAAATAACAACAGTGTGATACCTCATGGTGCTATGTGACTTGTGTGCAATGTCTTTAGCGTTATATAAACGGCTATGTTTCAGGAAGATGCTTGCTATTTAGAAAGTGAGTGGACACAAAGATACACTTCTACAGAGTGAATCACAAATGTGACTTTGTCACATTTTATCTTGTTCCTGTGTTCCTCAAAGGGGGCAGGTTTGAGAACCTAAATGTCCAGGACCTAGGAGCACAGGTTTGACTAAAAAGATTGTCTTGACTTACTAGGCTTTCACAGCAACACAGGGGACTACATTTCCAAGAATTTCATTTCCAAGCTTCAGCCCCTGCAAGGGGTAGCCTGGTTAGTATACTTTGCCCAGATTTGGGAGGAGATGCTTGGTTTGGTAATCCCAGTAGAAAGGCTGGCAGAGTGTCAGGAGCTGCAGAAGGCCTGTTCCTGCATAAGAAGTTATCTCAGCACACCTGCATTCTGTGAGGACAGTCAACCTTGGATAGTGGAGCACGTGAGCTCTATAAAGCAGTCACCTGGCTGATTCTTCTTGCAGGTTGTTGAGTCCTACAATCTCTCATGTTTAGATAAGAATGGGCCAGGCTGGGAAATAGACTTTGGATACTAGAATCATGCTATTTCTTTAAAAAAAAAAAAAAAAGCTAATTGCTTAATGTCATTGACTTGAACAGATTCAACTGCAGCTTTCTTTGGGGTTCTTTTCAGGGCCAAAGGAGGCTGCACTACTAAGGACTCACAGATGATCAGACATCAAGGAGCACTTGCCTTTCCTACACTGCAAGCTTCTGTATGCCACTTGAGGGACACACAAAGCCTCAAGAGAATTTGCATCAGGAGAGCAAATTTGAAATACAAATGTGAAGTACAGATCTAGTCTAGTGAATTCAGCACTCATGATTCCAGTTCTAGCTACACGGTTTATAGTGGGTGACCAACTGGATGCATGTTTGCTAGATTAACTTCGAAACTGTGGGACCCACTTCTTCTTTGAGTACTCCATCTGAAAACTGTTTCAGTTTCTGCCTCTCCTGGTGAGCCATGCTCTAGTTGTGCAGGGCTCTCCCACCTGCTCAGGTGGCAGGTGGTACAAAGATCTCCCAGCTGGCTTCCACCTGGCAGGCATCCACACAGAATCCACAAGCTGCACGTCCCAGAGGCTCTAATTGCATAAATGCTGAAGTCGAATTCCCATTTTACACCTTTGGCACAACAGAGACATGTCCTTGACATTGATAGAACAGGCTTATCTCTAATAGCTTGTCTGGGTTTGGTTTGCAGGGACATTAAAGAACCTCTCATTTAGTCTGGGCACTTCAGCAGGCTTACATCACTCTGGGAGGAAACCAGCTGCTGGAAGGACAAGAATAGGCTCATAATAATCACCGTCTTAGACTTGCACTGCACTCCCCTGCACAAAGTAGGCAACCTTTGTTACAGCTGTTTTCTCTCTACACAAAAGGCCAGCACCTGGTAAACAGTTTTTGTGAAGATATCTAGCAATGGGTAAAGATATTGCTAATACTTTGTACTTTTCTCACATATTGCCTCAGACTATTTGAATGAACAAGGGTGGTTGAACTGTAGCCCTTCAGCTGGTGAATGAATAACTGTTACTGACTCTGTGGTACGAAAGGATGGTGAACAACAGCTCCGAGTTGTATGCCTATGTTAGATTATAGTCAAGAGCACAATTACAACACCTCTGCCAGTGCCTGGAAATCTGGAGTGCCTTCGTTTCTGTTGTGTAGCACCAGATCTTGCAAAATCCATTCTACAGAAGTATTTAATTCCCTGGCTGAATGCCACCTCTGAAATCTGGCCATCTTGATCCTTCTAAAATGAGACACCCCAAACTAGCAGAAGCTTTCAAGTGTGTGCTGGAAAACACAAGCCTTTTAATCTTAAACCATACTTCTGCAAGATGAAAGGGGTAGATAATGTTCTTTCTGTAGAGTAGATACTTGATAGCTAATGCATTTTGAAAAAACATCATTAGCATGACCTAGTGTAAAACCACTGCTTTTTGGTCATGATCATCCTGGTGTAACAACACAGTGTGCCATCTTCACAGGAAGATGCTGAGTTTTCTGTGCTCTGAAATAATCAGCATAAAAGAATTACTTACAGGGGTATACAGGAGTGTGGAGACTTGCTGGCAGGTGTGGCAGCTGTCCATGTGCACTTACTGGGCAAATCGGGAAGAATCCATGTGCTGTCAGCTTTCCTTTCCTGATTTTCCATACAACTGCCATTCATGAGAAGGGATGCTTTGGTCAGCTCCTGTGTTGGGGAAAGGGAGTCACACAGTAACCTGGAAGTGTGCATGGAGGCACATGGGCAACAACTATCACAGGAAAGAAATGATTTCCATCTTTAGGTGTGAAAACAAGATGGTCAATTTGCAAAAACTCGGTTCTAGAGCTGCATAAAGAGGGACACTTGTTCTTTTGTCGCATGTCTAGTGTTGATATACTGGAGCATATATATAAAAAAACACAGTGTTATAGTGTTGAACACTATAACAGAACATCTCCTGATTGCCATCTCCAGTAATTCTTCCTCTGCTCTAATACACATTTAGGCATCCCCCCACTTGAATATTTAGTACTCTGCATTTAACTGTTTGGCCAAGGAGAATAATTTTTACTCTAACAGTAGAGAAGTCATAGATAAGTCTTAGACCATCCAACAATAATTCGAGAAAATATGTGCTGTGGCGCTGGGTCTCAAAGGACTAGTGAACAATCTGTGCTAGCTGATTAACAACTAGTGTTTGTTAAAGGTGAAAAAATAGAAGTATAGAAACAAAAAATTAGGGAAGGGCAACAAAGGTGCTCAGGGATACAGAAAGGTTCCACAGTAAAACAGCTTAAATAAAGCAGGATACTTCAGACTGAAAATGATCACTGAAAGTGACAGTGGGCTGTAAATCCTGGAACATCTAAAGAAGTTGACTGGGAAACACTTCTTATTTTCAAAAATAAGAAATAAGGCAGAATTAAATTATCAGGAATAACTATAGAAACAAAGGAGGTACAATGGAACCAGAAAAGTTTTAGACAGGTTCACAAAGGTAAAGTTCATTAGTAACTCTTAAACGTGCTTGTTCTAATGGTACATTCATTATGGGAAGTCAGTAAATTACTGATGGTACATATAGAGAGAAAAGAATGAGTCTGGTTTTATAAATTATTCTTAGCGTCTGTTGCTGACCAATATCAGAAACAGGATAAAGGGTTACATAGGTCTTTGGTGTGACTGGCAACATTTATTTCTTATTGGTGTTCTTTGTAGGTTCTTTTTATGGGATCAGCACTTGGAATCAGTTTCTTGGCTTGGCTGTGTTTGCCATCAAGTTCTGCAAAAGGATTTGGACAAGTGCAATTCATCATCCATCCTTTTGTGATTGGAGAGTCAGCCGCATGGAGAAAAGAAATAAGTTTTTGGTAACTGGAAGTGTCTTTTCCGGTTTGTTCACAGAACAAAGGGACCCTGCAGCTCAGTAAGGTCATGGTCAGAGATTTGTTTTACTGGATTGATGATGAAAGTTGGCGTTATTTTCTTATTGTAGTACATATTGTAGTATATTGTAGTATATTTCATTATTGTAGAAGAGAGTATATACTCTCTTCTTACAAAATGTACCACCATAGTAGTGTAATTAGAACAAGCATAATGAGAAGAGAGCTTTAATTTTGAAATTTGATAGAACCAAACCAGATTTCTATTGATCTGAAGAAGGGATACCTCATTTCCAAACCCAGAGGATTGCCAGTGGGAGGAACAGGCCATGTGGAAAAAAGAAGGAGCTGCAAGACACTCACTCTAGCTATTTTCTATCATTTAGGGAAGATAATGAGGGCAGCAGAAAGGAGGACAGTAGAGCCAAAAGACACAGCACAGATGGCAGTGGCCAACAGACACATGGAGCATCATCTTCATCCCAGGACATAAAACCACTCCCCTGCCCTGTCTTGACAGCTGGGTTGCCATAATTCCTACGAAGCAATGATGACTAATAACAGCCAGGCAAGCAGCCAGCACAGTTGTTATGGCTGGCTCTTGATCACATAATTAGTTTACAACTCAACACGTGAGACCAAAAGCAGCCTCAATTACCATTTCTGCCATCCTTCTGCTCTCTTATTGGCTTCACCCACTTGCAGTGTCTTCTCTGCAGTGCACGACGCAAGCAGCTTGCTAGCAGGGCACTACTTCCTGGGTGGCTTCTCCACTAATCGAGATAACGGAGCCACGATTTGCTTCTGCTGCTGAGGTATCCTTGAAACACAGGAAAAAAAGCAGGTGATTAATAAATACACTGTCGTTTGAGTAATAGCAGGGTGCTAAAACAGTACGTGACATCAAGCCAGTTACCACTTCTCACCTCTTTCCTTGCTGAAGGACATTTCCCAGGGAGACAGCACAGCCTTGAGCATATTAAACAAAACCACTAGAAAAATGCTCCATGCACAAATGTGCCTTTTTTGCCATGTTTCAAGCATTACCATAAGCTTCCATAAATCAAAATACCAGCTTAGGAAAGAAACCAACAATTTTTGTTTCATTTTCCTTTTTTACAGAAATTCAGTCTGAGTCCTGTAGTTTTTTGCATTCTTTTCACATTTTTGGTTTGTTTGTTGTTGTTTTTGGTTTTTGTTGTTGTTGGGGCTTTTTTTTTGTGCCTCCTTTTCAGCCACAGGCATCATAACTTGTTTGGAGACAGAGGCTCATAATTTGATGTGCACCTGGCCCAGGGACTGAGGCTTGAAGAAGAGTAGCAGACGCGATGAGCCTGATGGCAAAAACAAAATTTGGATCCTGGCAAAAGTGAAGGGCCAGGACAAAGGGGCCCATGCTACATGCTTTGCTCTCTGTGCTCTTCCCCACTGTCACCAAGCCTACTATCTCTGGAGGGGTTAAAATAATAATAATAACAATAAAGTCAATTTCCTTGCAGGCCAGGATTTGTATCAGCCTTGAGAATATGTGCCCAAGCAAAATCCTTGTTTATCTAATGAATTAACTGAAAAGGAGCAAAAGTCACCTGTGAGTAAAGAAGAGATAAGCTGGAGTATATCACAGGCAGTTAGCCTGCTTTCACAACTAGGGTCACTGGTTGTCAACCAAAATTTTGGCAGACAAGAGTTTACTGGCATTTTCTTTCCCCACTCCCTACCTCCCCCACCAAAGCCTGGTTACTCTGTCTCTGCCATTTTGTGGCAGGGCTGGACGGGAGGAGAGGGAAAGGAGCTCAAACTAAGATGCCTGTGAGGCTCCCCTCTGCTCTGCCATAACCGCAGGGCAAGTCAGGACTGCCCAGGCCTCCTTCAGCCCCACCGCGTCCACCCCCAGGCCGCGGCCATTACTGTGTTAAGGGTGACACAGGGCATGTGCCAGGGTCACGCTCTGAAATGGCGGCTGCCGCCAGCGGCCACTGGCGAGGCGATGTGGGGGCCCAAACCTACCTCCCCACAGGTTCGAGGAAAGGTTCTTGGTTGGGCTCAGTAGAACATTTTCTTTTACAGGCGATGGAAATTTTCACCCAGTGACACAGAGACCGAAAGGGGACTGGAGCCCCAAGTTCCTCCATGGCCAGGAGGGGCCCTGATACCTATGGCATGGCCAGACGCCCAGGCTTATTCCCGTGCAACCAGTCATGCTTTAACTTCGCCCCTTGCACAGTCCTGCGTCCTTCTCTTCCCAGTAGCCCAATGCACACCAAGGAGAGGAGATACAAGGGAAAATGTTTTCTTTGCAGGAAAACACAAGGAAACCACCTGATTTGCTTGCTTTTGGTGGGGTGAAGAAAACAGGATTTTGTATGTGCTGCAAGCAGCAAGGACTACCTGAGTGTCTCTTGCAGAACCCCTTGCCCTATCTCTCAGCAGTCCTGCCCAGCACGCTTCGGGCTGGACCGAGAACTGTAATGTCAGAGCACATTGCTGCAGCCAAGAGGTGCCCTAGACCCCACCGTGGCCCCTACCTAATCCAAAAACTGTAAAACTGGGACAGCATGCCATGCTGAGATGGCTCAGTCGGAAGGGCTGCGGGGAGGGAAGAGCATTGCTGGTGTGGGCCTTTTTCAAACAGTATTACGGCCTGGTCGTTATGCTCCGTTCCCTAAACACTCAATAGAAAAACAAGGCAAAGAAGGGGGTTTCATTTATTTAGCAACTCAAAGCAGATATAGATAAATTCTCTAAAAGCCCAAAGTTCAGAAACCAATCAACATGTACAACATCTACATTCATTATTGCTGCAGGAGCTCTCGTACATCTACATAAAAGTAGGTTAACTCTTCATATAATGTGATATGACTGCGTAGACCCCCTTACAGCCCATTCTAAGATCTCTTGTACAGCTGTGCCTTACGGTCTGAATTTATATTTAAGACATACCCCAAACCATTATGATTCTGAAGATAAAGACTGGTGGAAGTGTAGGAACCCCAGTAATGCCCACATGAGACTGCAGATGACCCGAAACAGTAGCTCTAGTACCAAAGGGGAGGTGGAGTCTGACCTTCCCATATCTCTCTGAGGTGAGGAGAAGACACCAATTCACTACTCCCCAGCTGACAGTTTGAGTAGTTGTTTTGTGCTAACATGCACTCTGGGTGATAAGTAGAACCAGAAACGGGGCAGGGGACTGCAGTGGAAAGTCTGACTGCAGTCAAGGATTGCTGAGAGGAGCAATATCCAAAGCAAACATCTCCTCACACTGCCCCCAATGCAGTTTTAAGTCACCTTGTATCACAAAGCAAAGATATGTCCTCCTTTGATTATGGAAACTCTTACCTATGTTCAAGACACTGAAACCAAAATCCCCCTCCTACCCTTGCCTGCAGCTTCAGCTATGATCTGCTTGGCTGTCAAATACATCTGATTTATTTTTTAGGTATTCTGTAATGGAACTATTACTCTCTTCAGAGCACAGGACTGTTAAATAGAGAAGTTTGAGGCAGCACAGAGTGGACTACAGATAAGGGAAAATAACCCAAGTTGGTTGAAACTGGGAGGCAATCCAAGAGACAGGGCATAGGAACACATAATTCTGCAGCTTCTACAACTTAATGAAAACATATGACAAAGAGCATAGGCTAATGTTTATAGAGTACTTTGCAGATAAGAGAATTCAGTTATTAAGTTATCAGACTGTACTGATAACTTCAAAAGGAAAAAAAAACCAAGATAGTCCTACATAGATTAAATGAAGTCAGCAGAGCAAAAGGCTTCCATACTGACCTGCTCCAGATTTCTGCATGCATTCAAAGCAAAATCTTATTGCATTCATTAAAAATGAATACATTTTAAAGAAATGGTATTTCTCTCACTAAGACAAACATGAAAGCAGTTTGCCAACAAAATCATAGAATGACCAGTTCTGGAAGGGACCTCGGGAGGTCTCCACGCCAACCTCCTGTACAAAGGAGGGTCAACACTGAGTTCAGAGCTTTATACAGGTAGTCTTGAAAATCTCCAAGGATGGAGACTGCACAAACTCTCTGGGCAACCTACTGCACTGCTCAACTGACCTTATGGTGCCAGAACCTCATGGGTTTTCAGATATATTTAGATCTTACTGAAGACACACACACTCCCTAGATCACAGTCAGACTTTGAGTAGGCTCAGAAGCAGAAGTCACCGTATTCCTTTTTTTAAGTCTTTCCATGATAACAATGTCATCTGGTTAGTAGGCAAACTATGTAGTTTGCTATTAGGAAAGAAGCATGCTCAGTAACAAATAAGCCATACTTACCGCTTCCAGTGTATTAGCTGAGTGTATTCCCTGTGCTTCAGCTCTGGCCTTATATACATCCCCGTGATAAAGAACGCCAATGAGCAGCAGTAGAGCGCTCTGTGGAGATGTACTGATTGGATCCTGCCCTGTACCTCATTGTGCCCAGCATCTGATTGCTCTCCAAGCATAAATGATTGGGATATAAAGAAGATAAGTATTTTATTGTTCAATTTCACTTACACTTATCTTCATAAGTGCTCTCATCACATCCCCCAGCAATGAGATCTTTTCAGATCTCAAACTACTGTTTAAATCCAGCTCTACTTCATGTCAGCATGTGCCTTGTTGAATCAGGTATAAGTAATAACAGAAATGAAATACAGAGTTAAGTGCTGCTTGATGTGAAATCTCTATATCGTTTGGGAACCTAGGGTTAGTCTTCAGACCTAAATCTCTATCTCTTTCTCATGATAACTCTGATTCTTCATGCAACTGTTTTATTATTAAGTCACCCAAGAGCAGCAAACACCTGCAGCTCTCTACAGTGATTCCCAAATTGTAAAATTATTTAAGTGCAGACTTATCTGAAGAGGATGAGACCAAGGGAATGTGGGACCCTTCCTTCCCCCTTCCTTCCTGCAGCCAGCACAGTGCACAGACGCCTGCCCCAGGCTGGGGCCATGCTCACCTACAACACTGTCATGAGGAAAACTTCATGGCTATTCAGGCAATCAAGTGACAATAGTGAGTATTGGAATAGTTATTTTGGAATTAAACCTTTCAAAGGAATGTGCATTATGGGTATTAGCACAGGAATTACATTATGTTTAGTCTTTTTGCAATAAATGACATCTCTGGAAAACATTGCCAGAGGTAATTCTTTTGTAGAAAAAGCTTGTGAGCTATCTGATGTGACGTAGATCATGCTGGCCCCTCTTAAGGAAATGGTAAATAATACTAAACTCAGTAAGGATTGCATTTTCTGTGCATTTCAGTTACAGAATAACCCAGCCATCTCTTCTAGGCTACCTTTAGAAGCAGCCTGTGAAGCAGCACATGCTTGAAGCAAAACCACATTAAAAAAATAAGATTATTGTTTTTGGTGACCAAACTGAAAGAAATGGGAATGTAAGATCTTTTCAACCTAAACTGTAAAAAAAAGAAAAAAACAAAAGAGAGAGAGATTTGGATGAATATTTGGTGTGAGGAAAGCTCATTTCGAAATAAAATATTTTGTGTAGAGATTTTTTCAATTAAATATTTTCTGCAGAAGTCTAAATGGAAAGTTTGGGAACTTTGAATTGACCTTTTGAACCTTGAATTGACCTCAAAACTAACTGGATAAAACTCTGAACTCAGTGTTGGCCTATCCAATTCTGGCTCCTATGTCTAGAGAAGGAAACCCAGTCATTTATGAATGGAAGAGCAGACCTGTACACAGTTTTGTTCAGGGCTCTTGAAGATGACAGGAGTTTGGGCATGGTTTTCATGCTTTGTCTGCCCCTGAGGTACAAGTAGAGGAGAAACTAGTCCACAACAGGCTGGCTGGAGCTTGAAGTGACATCCTTGTCATGTTTCATTCCATACAAACAAGCCTGAAATAGCGCAGTGTATGCATATAATAAAAACGTGACTTTGTGGGTATCTAATCTTATCTTGCCATTCTGGGTGTGTTTAAGCACTATTAAAATGAAAACAAAACCAAACCAAACAAAATCAACAACAACAACAAAAGAGCATACTGCAAATCTGAAGTTCTTTATTACACATCAGACTTGCTCTGCCTTGTATTTTATCTGAACAGTTACGTCGCAGATTTTACCCTGCAGGAACCCACAGACTGAACTGTAGTCACCCTAGGCCAGAAAGTCACAACTGGAGGAAACCAGCCAATCAGCAATAAAAACAAAGTAAGGCAAAGGGAATGATACAGCACCTGGAAAATTCCTCACTCTCACAAGGAGATTTTACAGAGCATTTAAAGCCAGTGCACAGTGGAGAGAGCATCTGCTTTTAAAGTATAAAAATCTGAAACACTCCTTGCATAGGAAGCTTCACGGTCCTTATCTCACTGGGATTGGAAGGATATAGCACTTACGGTTTATTTACAGGTGCATGAAAGGAGAGATCTTTAATAAGACCAGAGCCATCCTTCAGTTGGACTCTCTCCTAGAGGAGATGATCAGATTTTCAAATGTTCCTTATTTTAGTGTAGAAAGGAGGGAGAAATTCATGTTTTCCCATCTCATATTTCTCCCTCCCATGCAATTAATAATCAAAATGGCCTTTTCAAAGTAGCTGAATCAACATGGTAAGACTTAGCATGATTTCAGAAAAAGAGGATTTATCAATTTCTGGGAAAGCCTAGCAGATAATTCAAAAAGTCAGACAGCCTAATTTGGCTTTTGGCCTTTCTTTGCACCTCAGATGAAGCCATACTTCTGTAAGAACAAGATCAAAACCACTACTGGTCAATCTGAATAGGAAAGTGAGTTGGGTCATAATAACTGCTGACTGATCTGACTGACCTGAATTATAGGGCTAAACTGAAAAAAATGCTATTAAATATATTCTTTAGCTGTTTAACATGCTAAATGTAAAAAGTATTCCCGCCAAAATATGGTTAAAATAACTTGTAAAAAACACAGACCTCTTCCTTCCCATAACTTAAATCTTATCAAAAACAAACAAACAAAAATGATTGTCTGTGGCTAGACACCACTGCTCTGAGAAGCAGCATGTTTCATAAATAGCCTGAGCTTGGCAGGGTTCTTCATGTGCAGTACACTAGCAAGGACAAGCCTGTTATAGGCACCAATCAGAAACTAACTGACCCAGAGACTATTATCCACGGACCCATAGACTATTACTTGTTGATGGTCCTGCATGTGGGACAAGAAGAAGTGGCAACGTGTAGCCTGAGGGCAATCAAAAGGGACTTTAGGGAATTGTGTCATACGATCAGGAACTCAGGCATGCAGGTCATTTTCTCTTCCATTCTCCGCGGTGCTGGCAACAATATAGAAAGAAACAGGAGGATACAGTCCGTCAACACATGACTCCGTGGCTGGTGTCATTGCCACAACTTTGGTTTTTTTGGCAACAGGAAGCCTTACATGGCACCAGGCATGCTGGCATCAAATGGGATTCATCTTTCCCAAAGGGTGAAGAGGGTCCTGGGTCATGAGCTAGCAGGGCTCATCAAGAAGGCTTTAAACTAGATTTCAGGGGGCGGTGAGGTATTATCATCAGGGAAGCAGGTGGTAAGGTAGGCAATGGCCTGTCATGCCACTCACACCAGCCTAACTCCAGAGCCAGTGAAGAATGCCCAAAGCCTGGAGAGGGAAAACAGTAAAATATGAGAACTACCAAAGGCCCACGTAGTCAAGTTGCAGCTGCCTCAGCTAGACAGAGAGGCATATGAGATGCCCAACTCAAATGCCTCTGTGTAAACACATGCAGCATGGGGAACAAACAAGGGGAATTGGAGATGCGTGTTGCGGTTGCAGGGCCATGATCTCATTGCAATTACTAAGACATGGTGGGATGGCAATCATGACTGGATCGTGGCCATGGATGGCTTTAGGCTTTTCAGGAAGGACAGGCCAGGAAGGCGAGGTGGCGCAGTTGCTCTTTATGTGAGAGAGCAACTGGAATGTATGAAGCTCAGCATAGGGGAGGACGAAGCACGAGCAAGAGCCTGTGGGCATTTAAGGATTAAAGGGCAGGCCAACAGGGACGACACTGTCGTGGGAGTTTACTACAGGCCTCCTGACCAGGGAGAGGAATTGGATGAGGCCTTCTGCAGGCAGCTGCAAGAAGCCTCACGATCCCAGGCCCTGGTCCTGGGATGGGGGACTTCAACCACCCTGATGTCTGCTGGGATAATCACACAGATGGGAGCAGACAGTCCAGGAGGTTCCTGCAGAACATTGCACATAACTTCTTGATGCGGGTGGTTGATAAGCCAACAAGGGGAGGGGCGCTGCTAGAGCTGATACTAACGAACAGAAATGATCTAGTGGGAAATGTGAAGGTTAGGGGCAGTCTTGGCTGCAGTGGCCACAAGATGATGGAATTCACAATTGCGCAATGAGGAAGCTGGGCAAGAAGTAGGATTGCAATCCTGGACTTCAAGAAAGCTAACTTTGACATCCTCAGGGACTTGGAGGAATCCCCTGGACCAGGGTCCTAGAAGGAAAGGGGGTCCAGGAGAGTTGGCTACTATTGAAGCACCACTTTCTCCAAGCTCAGGATCGGTGACTTCCTACAAGAAAGGGGGCAGGGTGGGGCAGGAGACCTGTGTGTTTGGGCAAGGAGATGTTGGGTAAACTTAATGAGAGCGTGTACATAATGTGGAAGAAGGGCCAGACCACATCGGAACAATATAGGAACATTGTCAAACAATTCAGAGATGCAACGAGGAAGGCTGAAGCCTGTTTAGAATTAGAGTTAGCGAGAGATGTCAGAGGCAACAGGAAGGGCTTCTGCAAATACATCAGCAGCAAGAGGAAGACTAGGGAAAATGTTACTCCACTGCTGAATGGGGAGGGTGCCGAGGTGACAGAGGATGCAGAGAAGGAAGAGTTACTAAATGTCTTCTTTGCTTCTGTCTTTACTGCTAAGGCCACTGTAGTTCCCCCATAAACTACAGAGTCCAGAGGCAAGAGAGAGAACTGGGCTTTCCGTTGGTTGAGGAGGATTCTGTTAGGGATTATTTAGGCAAACTGGACACCCATAAATCTATGGGCCCAGATGGATGCTCCCAAGAGTGCTGAGGGAACTGGCAGGGGTTCTTGCTCAGCCACTCTCCATTCATCTTCGAGAGATCACGAAGGGCAGGAGAAGTGCTGGAGGACTGGAAGAAACCAACCTCACTCCAGTCTTCTAAAAGGGCAAGAGGACCTGGGATACTACAGGCTAGTCAGCCTCACCTCCGTCCCTGGAAAGGTGATGGAGCAGCTCATCCTAGACATCGTCTCTAGGCATATCAAGGAAAAGAAGTGATCAGGAGTAGTCAGCATGGATTCACCACGGGAAAGTCATTTTTGACCAACCTCATAGCCTTCTATGATGGAATAACTGGTTGGATGAACAATGAGAGCAGTGGATGTCGTCTATCTGGACTTCAGCAAGGATTTTGCCACCCATAACATCCTCATGGGGAAGCTCAGAAATGTGGATTGAGACATGGATGGATGGCAGAGCTCAGAGGGTCGTGATAAATGGGGTCGAGTCTAGTTAGAGGCCTGTGGCCAGTGGTGTCCCCCAGGGATCAGTACTGGACCCAGTGCTGTTCAACTTGCTCATCAGTGACTTGGATGAGAGGACAGAGTGCACCCTCAGCAAGTTTGCATGGATGATTTAGGAGCTCTTGGCAAAAGTCAAACAAAAGAAGGAAGTGTAAAGAATGTGGAAAAAATGGACAGGCCACTTAGGAGGAATATAGGAATATTGTCAGAGTAGGCATTACTGCCTACTGAGTTGAAGAAGGCCAAGGCCCATTAGGAATTAAATCTGGCAATGTCACTCTGGTCTTCAAAAAGGGCAAGGAAGACCCAGAAAACTAAAGGCCAGTCATTCTCACCTTCTTCCCTAGAAAGGTGATGGGGCAGCTCATCCTGTATTATCTTCTGTAAGCATGTTGAAGAAAAAAAAAGGCGATCAGGAGTAGTCAGCATGGATTCAATAAGAGGAACTCATGCTTAACCAATCTGATAGCCTTCTGTGCTGGAATGACTGGCCGGGGAGATGAAGGCAGAGGAGTGGATGTTGTCTACCTTGACTTCAGCAAGGCTTTTGATGCTGTCTCCCATAACATCCTCATAGCTAAGCTTGGGAAGTGCAGGTTAGATGAGTGGACAGTGAGGTGGATGGTTCCAATCAACAACACAGTCTAGCTGGAGTCTACCTAGCAGTGTCTCTTAGGGGTCAGTACTGAGCCCAGTGCTGTTCAGCTTAGTCATGAGTGACCTGGATGAAAGGACAGAGTGCACCCGCAGCAGGTTTGCTGATGGTACAAAACTGGGAGGATTGGCTGATACACCAGAGGGTTGTGTTGCCATTCAGGGGAATCTGGGCAGGCTGGAGAGCTGGGTGGAGAGGAACCTCATGAATTTCAACAAAGGCAGTGGGTTATTCCTCCCTCCGTGTACATAGGGAGGAATAACTTAATGCAGTAGTACAGGCTGGGAGTTGACCTGCTGGAGAGCAGTTCTGCAGGACCTCAGAGTCCTGGTGGAGAAGCTGACCATGAGCCAGCAGTGTGCCCTTGTGGCCAGGAAGGTCAATGATGTTTTGGGGTGTATTAGGAAGAGTGTTGCCAGCAGGTTAAGGGAGGTGATCCTCCCGCTCTGCTCAGCCCTGGTGACGCTACATCTGGAGTACTGTGTCCAATTCTTTGTAGGGCTATGAAGATAATGAAGACAGAGCTGCAGCACCTCATATGAGGACAGGCTGAGAGCTGTCCCTGTTTAACCTGGAGAAGAGAAGGCCGAGAGAGGAATTTACCAATGTATACAAATGTCTTAAGGGAGAGTGTCAAGAGGAAGGGGTCAGATGGTTTTCAGTGGTGGCCAGTGATAGGACAAGAGGCAACAGGCACAAACTGAAACATAGAAAGCTATATCTGAACACCAGGAGAAACTTCTTTGCTGTGAGAGTGACAGAGCCCTGGAACAGGCTGCCCAGAGAGGTGGTGGAGTCTCCTTCTCTGGAGATCTTCCAAACCCGCCTGGATGCAGTCCTGTGCCACGTGCTCTGGGTGTCCCTGCTGGAGCAGGGGGGTTGGACTAGATGATCCTCAGAGGTTCCTTCCAACCTTGACCACTCTGCAGCTGTAACTTTGTGGTTTAACCCTGGATTTCGTTCTGTGGCCATTTTTAGAGTCACTTTCCTCTTCGAAATTACGTTTCAGGTAAACCTTTATTACTAAATAATATTTTCAGGGATATTTGATGTGCAAAGCTCAAACAGTTCCAGTTTTTACCTGGCACCTCCATCAGCAACACTTTTTTTTTTTTCTTCCCCAAAGGGAATTTATTGCTTTTGTAAAGCAGCTTTCTGGACTGAAGTCCTCTGTTTATCTCCCCAGCCAGTACACCAGATTGTACCCAGTAATTTTCCCATCTGCAAGGAGGGGCACCTCCACAGCTGAGGACAGTTCAGTCTTTATCAGCACCACTAGGCAGTGCCTTTGTCGCTGGGAAAAGCCTTGCTGCCGTTCTCAAAATCAGGGTGTGTGCAGGCATCCGAATGCCGTGCTGCGAAGAGAGGGCCACTACACGGGGGACACCCTCTGGGCATGCCAAGGAGCACTGGCAGAGAGAAACTGGGCAGAAAGAGGCACTGCTTTTGGAAAGGGGTGTGGAAGCTCCGATGTGCAGAAGTTCCGCTTGCAGAATTAACCAGCACCTTGGCCTGGAAAGTGGGGCTGCCACATATGACTGGGTGCTCCCATCCTGAACCGTCAGTCCTGAGAGCTCATCTGTCCCCATGGTGAACAGCTCCAACTCCAAAGATTAACACAGAAGCAAAGAGTAGGTAATTGTTCTCACAGGACAGGCAAGTATCTGCTTCAGACAAGTGCCAGTGCTGCCCCGCCACGAGGCTGGTGCAGAAATTCTGTGTATCTTCTTTCAGTGCCTGCCACGTGTTCCCATCCAGCTGACCTCCTCACCCCAGCCTCACCTCACGGCTCCCTGCATGTTTCTCTGGGCAGCTGTCCTGGCTGAAGCTGCTCCTGGTGCACCTCGCTGGGGTATCTTGGGGCTTGTTCAATTTTCTGTTCAGCATCCCTGCTGTGGCTTCCCACCACAAGCAGCAGCAGGTTGGGGCAGGACTGCCTCGAGCTTACTCACTGGTGGAACTTGATCCCCTGAGGTGCCTGCTGCTCTCTCTTCTATTTCAGCCTTTGGCCTCGCTGCTGAAGCAGGGATTCTTGCACTGCAGCAGGGAGCTTGGGAGAGACATTGGCCCTCTACACATCGCACCGAGATATCAGGATCCATTTCGCTTCTTAGCAGACTGCCACAAGGTGAAGGGGAGGTGATGATCTGCAATCGCTGCAGGAAAGGACAGTGTTTCAACTAGTAATGTAAAAGGGATATGTGAGAGAAGGAAAATTTCAGGCATCGTTCACCTGCTGCGTTAGTCACGCTGCTGGAGAACCTGGAGCAGGAATAAAAGCTGAAGCTGAAGATAGCCTCTGTGTGCAAGGAGGCAGCCAACACTGACCCCGCGGGCAGAACTGGCACGCAGGGCAGCGAGCTGGCCCTGTGCTCCCCCTGCGCTTCAGTGGGACCTGTCACAGCCCCCGAGGCAGGCAGAGCTCCCCATGCCCTTTCCCTGCACTCTGCGGTAAGGCACCGGCAAAGCTAGCTGGCAGAGGTGCAAGTTACTGGCATAGGGATGGGCAAGCACTGGCCCCATAAAGAAATTCAGAGAGAAAACCAAGGGCTAAGAGATCTACCTGCTTGTTGCAGTGATAGAAAACACCTTCACCTGGTTTCGTTTGAGCACTTGACCAAGGTGCTGCATGGTAATACAAACACCTAGTTTTGAAATAACACAGCCAGCTGCTCCTTATCCGCAGAACAAGCCCCTGCCTGCCCCCTCAGGTCATGCACCTTTGGGCATTGCACCATCGCTGCCATTCCAAGACAACATCCCATTCCCATGGAAACACAGGCTGGACTTATCCCTTGTACCATTCCCGTGCACAAGGCGAGTGCTGCTGCACTTCAGGCATGTGCTGCAACTTTAACAGTGGCATTTGAGTCCTGGGTCTATATAGGAAAAGTAGAAGGGTAATACAACCAGCCTGGGAAGCAGGCTAGAGCCGGGCGCTCTGCCACAGTCCTGCCCCTCCATCTGCTTTTTGGAGACAGAGGAAAAGGCAGAGAGCTGCAGTGAAAGTGGGGGGGCTGTGGCAGCTGAACATGTCCCAAAAACTCTCCACCATCTAATACACTTTTAGCTTAATCCACTTTTAAAAATAAATTGAGACAGTGGCATTCTGCAATCAGAGAGGTTTTATTGAGCTTTTTATATTGTACAGTGAAAATCTGTGCAGTGATTAGACCAGAGAGTATTAATCCCCCCTACCCCAAAGCGTAAAGTGATGCCTCTGTCAGCACAGGGTGCCAATACTGCAGTCAGGGGCTGCCAGGCTGCTCCTAGCAGTCGGCACCCAGGGGGAAGCTCGCAGGAGCAGGCAGAGGTTGTTCCAAATCCAGCTAGGGATGAGCTTGGTCTGTAAGTGGGACTGGTCCAGCTGCTAGAGGAAACACAGCTACAGCGGTCTGGAGTCCATCACAGCTTGCGGAAGGAGTAGGGAGTAATCTTGGTCACTACAACTTCAAAATGCTTCTTAGGGCATTTCCTGGTAACTCCTTGCAGATTATACAGATTTTTACTAACTGTCTTCATGTGAGAAAATAAAAGTATTTTTGCAGAGGCAAGAGTAAACCAAAAGGACGGATGTTCTCTTACCTTGACATACAAATAGAGCACAAAATGTTGATGTATATAGTTTATATAAATACACATATACATCCATGTGCAAAATAGTTTTGAGGCCTATGATCAGGCTCTGCTTAATCAGCACAAATAAAGCAGAAGATGCAGGCACTACCTTCAGGGGAAAAAAAAAAAGTGTATTTCCATTCAAGCTTTGGACAGAAGCTTTGTGTTAAAGATCAGTATTTGAAGCAGAAATAAGGCAAACATGAATACAGCCCTACCATTATTAGCTAGGACAAGGTTAGTAAGAACATTCTCACACACAGAGAAGCATTGGGCTCATCAGCTCTTGCACCAGAGCAAGCTCAGCTTTGCAGGACCCCCTGTTCCCTTCTTGCTGCCACCAAGCAAAAAGAGCTCTGGAAAGTTTTCCAGTCATCCAGCAACTCCATTTACCCCAATACTCCCCAATTTAAAATGAAGGTTGCTATCAAATAGAAGTGGTTGGTGACCATAATTTCATCCTTGTGTCAGTTTAGGAGAGGGAAACAGCTCCCATGCTTAACAAACTGCACTTGCACAGCAAAAATGCAGGATGTAAGTTTATCATCATGCAGTAATTCACTTCCTTGGATTCTCACACCCCTTTTTCCTTATCAGATCTAACCAACTCTTTTTTTTTTAAAAAAAACAGCAGCAGTTCTACCAAATTTAGCAGCAGTGACAGCTGCAAGAGCAGCAAACACTTCTGTTAGAGCATCTAGTGAAATACACAGGCTCTCTTAAAAGCACAGGAACCAAAGAATGCAGTGAAAATTCCAGTAATCCAAGAAAATGGGTCCTCCTCAGCCTTCCCTTTGAATTAGAAGGGATATGAAATCATTGGGAAAGGGATTCACAAGCTTGCCTGAAATACTAAGGTCTTTAAGCAGGTACCTGACTATGCACAGACCTGTCCACAAAAGCAAAAAAGATGTTAAAAGCAGTGAGAGCAAGGACTGGGTCTCTACCATCTGAAATCATTTGCCACTCTTTAGGGAAGGTATCTCATAAGTACAGTCCATAAGATGATTGACTGTGTTCTGCCAAATGATGGCATATCCAAGACAGCTGTCCTGCTTGGGAAAGATGATCCAGATTCAAAAGTAGTGTCCCTGAACACATTTACACACCTGATACCCTAGTTTAGCTTCCTATTCATCTGTCAGGGCACTCCATTTGGGGTAGCTGCTACAGTGAGAGGAACAATGAGGAATGAATCACCACAAAGCCTCAGGTTAAAAACAAAACACACACCCATCCTTCAGACCCTAAGCTGTACATGTTTAAAGGCCACAGTCATTTAGTCCAGAGCCTTAGGAAACATTGTCTGAAATCTTAAAATTGTAGCTTAAGGCTAGTATGTCCTGCTGTAATTATCCCCTTCTACAAAAGGTGTCAAAGATCATTCCTGGAGGGCATTTTTGCTCTTCAGGGCATCAAAGATGAATCTTGAGGTCTGGATTCTACACAGCAGCTGACTTGAGAAGGTTCATCCAGGCTCTAACAGACTGGGAAGAGGGACCTAATTTGTTATGTGCTTTCCCTCAGGAGAAAACCCAGGTCATGCTGGGAGTGGTTAGGTTTGTAGTTACCCACCCCCTGCACAGTACTCCTATGCTTATGAGTGATCCAGTCTACACCATGGTGGCCAGTTACTTCCAAGCTTGGATTAAGATTTTTTTTTTCTTTCTTCCTGGAATCAGAAGCACCCAAACAGCATTTAAAGATTTTACTGCTCTTGATGAACTAGCTTTGACTTTTGTAAAACAGGCACAAGGAAGAAAACTTTAAGATAAAAGCTGGTAGAAAGTAGAAGATTATGCTGATACTAGCACTATCAAGAAAATAACATTCAGGCAATAAGTTTAATCTGATTTATTTTTTCCATGTCATTTGTCCTTACTTATCAAGGCACAATTGCAAAAAGGTTGGCCTTTGCAGTGAGAGGATTCTGTTTAAATTCAGTCACTACTTTCTCACTGCACTGTCAGATGTCCAGTCAATTACATTACAGCAGCTAGTTGAAATAAACCTTAATTCTACCCCTCAGAAGTCTGTCCTTTGTTTTGCATTGATATCAAAAAATGCTTCCCTTCCCCCTACCCTAAGCTCCTGTTTTTGTTTTCACACAGATATTTCCTAACCTACCTGCCTTGCACAGACAAAACTTTTCAGAGCTCTCTTGGGCCTCTGCTTCAGTGCTTTTTTTTTTTTTTTTAATCCCTCCAATCACCTTTAATCAATCTGAAACAACATTTTGGAAAGCCAGACTTGAAACAAATAAGGAACACACCAGTTAATTTAAGTACTAGTCTTGCATATATATATATATATATGTATATATAGATGTAAAAAAATAAGTTTGTCTTAACAAGAAACATTGTATAACCCGATTAAGAAACGAATCCCTAGCAGCTGTGCAATACTGTAATATGTGCTGGCTACGTAGCTGACACAAGGATAGTAACGCTTATTTTCAGAATTAGAACAAACTGAAATGCCCCCACCCTAGCAGCAGACTATTCTACCCCCCTCAATAAACCTGATTCTTTGTTAGTGATTGCAAAATGCTGTTGAAGAGGCTCCAGTAGCAACTGGACTTCAGTGGAACTTTCTTTCCCGCTCCCGGGCGGTCACGAAGTTAAGGAGGTCGATAGCGGTTACAATCCCAAACACCATTTGCCGCTTGCTGGAAGAGCCGTCAGTGTGATCTACACAGAAAGACAAGAGGAGGTCCTGTCTTTAGGAGGAACAAAGATACCCCTTTTCATTTTAACCGCATGTATTTGTAAAACCAGAAGCACTAGCTGTCCCATCTCTGAACGCCAGGGCCTGCTGGCAGAGTTGGGTATCACCGATTATTTGCGTCTTCTGGTAAAACCCAGATGTCATCTTGATTGATAGTCACACAAGAAAATCGCAAGGACTCTGCTTTTCCTTATCTCAAAAATCTTTACACTGCTTCCTCTATGTACTGGAAATGACTAAGCTGTTCAGTATATGCAGAGTAACTGATGAAGAGTTTGTTGCAGTCGAGATTGCTGAACAAACTGGGTATAAATAAACCAAAATCAAGCACCAGACAGACAGGGACCTGAGAGGGTGACAGTGTTGACATCTAGCTCTTACTGCACTTCATGAAGTTGAAATAAAGACCTTGCTTTGAAAATGCAGGAAGAAAAATAGGTTTAGCTAGTCTTGGACATTCACTGTCATGGAACTGCTGGAAATTCTATGGTAAGTCTAACCTGGAGCAAAATCATTTGTACTGCAGAAGTCTGTTTATTAGCTGAATGCTACAGACTTTAGCACATCTTTTGTTGCACAGTGGGCTGGATTCAGGAATGACTTGCTCCAGAAGTATACTACAGTGCAGAGAGTTACCACTGGATTTAGCAATTACACCATGAGAACTGCAGTGGCAGTGTCTGGCCTCTAGCAGTAGCACCTGGTTTCACACACAAAGGATTTGGCTTCTTCAAGCATTCGTTTGCACATTCGTGTTCGTGTTTGTCTTCTCTATAAGAAGAAGTCACAAGAGGCAATTTGCAAGGAGCAGTACTCACACTGAATCTGTTCATGGACCACTAGAGCAAAGTGATCTATTTCCAGGATATGAGAAAGTTTCCCCAAGTTGTCTTTCAGGTTAATCTGAAAATAGAATTACAAAACTTAAGAAACAGTCCTTTCTATTGTTGGTGGTAGATAGCTCCATACACTTAGTGCAATGTTAAAACAAACAAAAAACACTACACCAGCATTTATCCACTGCTTACATACAAAGTACTGAGAAACACTAGCAAATCAAAGTTCAGTTAAAAGATCAGAGTTTGTTGCTTCTAATTTCTAAAGAACTGAATAAAAAGAGTGCATGATTTTTTTCATTACAACTCTGAAATCATATTGGAGAAACATTAACAAAATACTTTCAAGAAGAGGGTGAAAAAGTGTTCTGTGTGTCTAACATGAGGTTACCATTAATCTGAAGATTGTACTTACTGATTTTGCTCTAGCAAGACTGAAAAAGTGAACAAATCAAACTGCAGATCATGGTGGAAGTGAATACAATTGGAGAAGGGGACAGGGAAAAGCCCGAACAAGCCAAAACAATGTTGGCTGAGCACTCTTCAGCCTTCACTATTGAGGCCCAGGTCAAGGGACTCTGAATCAGTAATTTTCCTGAATCAGGAATTCTTTTACTGTAAAATAGCTTAACATTAGAGTTTAACAAGCAAACAGTCTGCACTGGCTCTATGGATGGAATCCAGGTCCTCCTGTAATCCTTAGCTAATCACTCACTGAAAGCATCTGCAAGAATGTTTAACTGCATTCTTCTTCCTACAACCTTTAATTGCTTTTAAAAGCATCAACAGGTCTTCTATCCAGGTGACTCTCCCCAACTAACAGTAGCACTCACTGGCTGAGACTCCATCTCTAACTGGACTTATAAGGGATAAAGGAATTGACTGCGAAGAATTTTGCACTGTAGATTAAAAAAGCTTATACTATGCAGTGAGTTTAGTTTGTGACTGGGGAATAAACCTCACCGCGTGAGCAGTGCAGCTGAGCTGGAAAACAGCTCTGGCTCCCACACTCTGAACTACAGGAGATCAAAAGGAGGATTCCCAGTACCTGTGTTTAAAGGCCAGGCACTCTGTACATCAGACTGAAGTGCCAGTCCTTAAGTTTACAGGCCAGGCAAGAGGTGGCACTGTTTTGGCCAGTGCCTTAAACAACTTGCCCCTCTGCTTAAGCAATGCAAGGCTGGATGTCCACAACATCCACAGTGCAGCAGGGCCTCTTTTTGGAGGAGATGAAAATAAACTTGACCAAAGTGAGAATATAAGCAAAAACCCACAAAGCTCCTGAGATTATGTACATTTAAACTATGTTTCTCCATTTAATCATCATTTCAAATGCAAAATAACCAGTGAATGATGCTTTTAGCTGGCATGTTAGCAACCCCGCTGCATCATGTCAATCTCCCTCCACCCCTACAAAGGAGTATCAGTGTTGAAGATAAAAAGGATGTTTCAGATGTTCTTTAATAAAGAAGCACGAGGTAATTTAAGGTGTCCATGGCGGGGGGGGGGGAAACACACAGCCTCAGAAGTGCAGAGAATTGGCTACAACTAGCACCACTCTATAGCTACCAAAGTGATTGCACCACACCAGCCCCAGAAACTCTTAAAGTGTCCAAGTGAGGGAGAACAGGAGCTAAACAGATTTGTTACGCACCACATTTTCACCTGACACTCGATTATTTTTCTGTGAAGGAAAAAAATATATTTACATTTCACCTACAAAGAATTAACATTCCTTCTCAACCTCAAAGAGCTGGTAGCTGGTAAGAAAACCTGGTAGAGGCTAACAAAAGCTGGTAAAGGTAAAGCTGGTAATAAATTAAGCAAAATTATTTTATGTACTTCCTGAATACAGGAGCTTATTTTGTCAGTGTTGAAACTGAAAGCACAGTGAAAGTTAGATAAAGCATTCCATGCTGAAGGAGGGGCTTTTTCCTGTAAATTAAGCAAAGCATCTGCAAATAATACTTATGTATTTTAGAAGGGCAGCCATACAGCTGGGAAGTTTAGTATATCCTGGCACACCATACTGGATGCACAAGTGGAATTAGCTAACAAAGCTTCACATACCTTGACAACATCAGCTTTCACCAGCCATCCCCCTGTTTCACCAAGGCATCTGATGCAAAAGGTAAACACTTGCCTGGTTTACCTGATATAGGAATCATTTAGTAAGAGCTATTTCAATATCTGCCCATTTCTTCCCTCAATATTCACATTGCCCAGCTTTGCTTTGAGGCTTTGGAGACAGAAGAAAAGAACAGCAGCAGAAAGCCTGCCAAAGTAATGGAATGGCCCAGTCTAGAGCCAGAACATGAGCCTGAGAGCTACAGTGGTATGAGATAGTTTGTTGTGAATCTTATGTCTGTGCTCAGTAATAGTAATTCTGTATGAACCCATGTAAGCTTTACCCAACCCAGTTAATGGTAGAGTATCAGAGCAGTACTTTAAACCATAGAACTAGGAATGGTAAAATATGTTTACCTGCTTGAATTGTTTGTATATTACTTTGCTGACTTCATCTGAAGGCTGAACTTTTCCAGCAAGCAGTGAAGAAAGCATGTTACCTAGAGTAACCATGCCCAAAATCACCCTGTGGAAGAAGGACAAGAGGAGATATGGTTAAGCCAAGCAAACTATTGCTCTTTGCACTTTTGCTCATCCCCCCTTTCCTAACAAGGATGTGTAGAGGCTTATTAATTCCTTGTGTTAGCACTGTGACCATAGAGTAACTGAGCAAACCCTGTTCTTTCTTCAGCCTGTCCTACAAGGTGCCCACAGGATACCAAGGCATGCCAGGCTGCTGTGAGACTCCAGCAGAAATTACTTTCTCATTGCACTAGAGCAAAACATGCTGAAGAATCTGGATGAGAGTTGTGGAGATGGACAGGTTTGAGGTTGTTTATTTTAAATGTGATTTTTTTTCTTCTGGTAATTTAAGTAGCTACTGTTAAAAAGTAAAAAACACACACACACCACACTGAAGACATAGCATAACTATAGCATGATAATAATTAGAAACTTATTAAATAAAGGTCAGAACAGTCCTAGAGTCCTCGCATGGCAACACAGTAAGTCCAGCACTGGTATGTTTAAGGTAACATTTTTGAACCATGGTGCAAATGGCAAACCACCACCTGAAGAAAGCCAGACAACAGGGAATATTACACCCCCTAGTAAGTTTTTAGGGATATCCCTTAGAGCCTGGTGGGGCAAGTAACATGTGATAGTGAGAGATATATATGTATATGGACATACCCAGATTCATCAACAACTGGTACCTGGTCGAATCCTTTTTCTCGGAGGATTTCAACTGTCTTAGCACAGGTAACAGTTGGAAGCACAGTCAGGGGAGCTGAGAGGCTTAGCTCCTGAATACTGATGTTCCACCACCTAGGGACAAAGCACAATCATAAAACCAAGCAAGCCTTAGGGGGAGAAAAGAACTGGTAGCTCACGTGCCATGGCCTTCAACACCGAGGAATGACAAGAGGCTGCAATGAAGAGTCAGGAAACAGCCACAATTACTAAACTTTAGAGCTTCCAAGTTTTCTCTCCCTACTGCCAGAGAGTCACACAAGTGTGACAAGACACTATGACCAAAAGTGTCCTCATTTGATCTATTTCCTCGGATAGAACATGGTTAGTGGAAGGGCCCAGTCTCTCTGGTTTCATTGTTTACATCTTAAACAGAAAAATCTGGACCTCTACTCAAAAAGCTGGCCATATGTACAGTCACTATACATAACTGGTTTTGGGAAGATCCTCCTCCACTCATGTACAGGTGTAGTACTCTGCACCAGACAACTCTGGTCTTGGCAGAGTTCTTTAGATACTACTTTTTCACTTCAAATATGACCCTTTTCATTCAAAATCATTAAGCACCAAGTCTTTTCTGCTACCACACAACTCAAGAAAGGAATTTCATGACATTTAAGCAGATTTGATTACATATGCAATTAAATACTGACACAGAAACAAAAGAAGTTAGCCAAAAAAGAAGGGAAATGGAACAAATTCCAATGATCTTTAAATGGATAACTGCCACTCTGACTACCAAAGACTCAAAAATCCATGCTTACCAAGGTTTTTTGACAAGGTCTTCTTCTTTCATGAACCCTTTCTGAATCATCCATTTGTCGCTCAAGAACTTGGACCTAGAAAGCATTAGAAACTGAAGAAGTCATCAGCAGAATATTATCCAACAACAGCAAACAATATCAAACAAGACAACTGCACAGCCCACTACAACTAACAACTACAGAGTAACTGAAGAACATACTGCCATTTGCCATCCAAGCTTACCAGCCAGAGACATGAAGATGAAATCCTCATAGGAAGAAAAAGGAATCCCATAGGATACAATGCTTCAACTACATCACTCCCTTGCAATAGGGTATAAAGACAGCCTGGAATGGAGAAGTGCCAACCTGTGCTCAGCCAAGGCTTTTCTGCAGCTTCTAAAGTAACCCAGCACTGTGTTGGGTGTAAGAATAGTCATGAAGCACAGCTAAAGACATAATGTGTAGGGATGTGTTCAGAGCAGAGGGTAGGAGAAGAATTTCTTTCAGGTCTGCCAGCATATACAAGGAGAGCAGGCAGCAGCCTTTAAAAAAAAAAGGAAAGAGATCCTTCCAGAAATGGGATGGCATTGATGTTCCCCAATAATAGAAAAGCCTGGAAGCAAATCTCTTCTTCTGGAGGAATTTTAACTAGCAGTTAACTAAGCAGGGGTGGTTAGATACCCAAGCCAAACATAAGGAGCTCTGCCTTCAGAGGGCTGAATTCTACCATTTCAACCCCCTTCCAGGTTCTTCAGAAGTCATGCCCAAAACACATTCCTTGCTTTGACAATTGGGTGCTTTGAGATGCATATTCAACTTGCCACTGAAAAGCAAGTGAGGAGGTCTGAGGCTGCCGCCTCCTGGAAGGAAAGAGAGTAGGTTCTTACATGTAGTTCCTGATAGAGTCTGGGAGTATAACAACACAGCGCTGACCCTCCTTCAGTTCTCTGGCTGCCTTCACAGCTACAGACATGGCACTGCCCGAGCTGCCACCTGGCAAAATACGTATCAGAGACAAAAGTGTCAAATACCATAATGGAAATGACAGAGAAGGGGACAGAGCAAAAGAGAAGAGGGAAGGCCAGCACAGGCACCCAGGTTGAAGATGATAGGGGAAATGCAAAGAGGCCTCCCTGACCTGCACAGGGCCTCATCCTCCCACATATTCACAACCCCAAGGATGTGTCAGCTCTTACCACACAAGAGTCCTTCCTCTCGGATCATCATGCGAGCAAGAGTAAATGACTCCTCATCATTGCTCTTGTACCACTTGTCCACTGTCTGGGATGAGGCAGAAAGAGAGGAACAAACAGAACTTGAGATGAGAAGGACTGGGCAACTATGCAAGTATGTCAATGTTGCTTCAATTAAAGCTCCTTGAGGTAAGAGCTGCCTGACTGATCCATGTGCTTAGGCTTCAATTCTGGAAGTGTTGGATAGTTTTGTTTGTTAAGACAAGCACATTAACAGTCTACATTGACATCTTGCTGCGAGAAGAGCTACAGGGAGCATGAATCAGCTTCCTCCCCTCTTGAAGGGCTTCTAAGGGACACAGGCTGTGCTCACATTGTCATACTATTGTGAAAAGTTTTCTTTTTAAGTTAAAGGGAAATACTATGTTCTAGGAAGTGCTATCTGCCCAGTTTTTCCACCCAAGATTCTAAATCAGAAAATTGTTCAGGAAAGAAATCTAATTTTCCTTGATGGGAAAGAAGAGAAAATTTTGTCTGCTAGCCCTCCCCTTTCAGCTCAGAAAAATATTTATTCAAGTTTCTCCTCCATCCTCTTGAAGGGCTTCTCAGGGACACAGGCTGTGCTCACATTTCCACAATAGTATGACAATTTTTCTTTTTAAGTTAAAGGGAAATACTATGTTCTAGGAAGTGCTATCTGCCCAGTTTTTCCACCCAAGATTCTAAATCAGAAAATTGTTCAGGAAAGAAATCTAATTTTCCTTGATGGGAAAGAAGAGAAAGTTTTGTCTGCTAGCCCTCCCCTTTCAGCTCAAAAAAATATTTATTCAAGTTTCTCCGCCATCCCAGGGGAAGGCAAGGGGCAGTTAAACCAAGAAGCATGACTTACAGATCTATCCAGCACCGTGGGGACAAAATCATACCCAATTCCTTCCACTTCATAGGCTGTCTTGTCAGTCTTGTTCAGTTCTTCAGGTTGAGCAAGGATGGAGCCTTCAGGATCAACACCTATAATCTGCAAAAGTTTTCAGTTTGGCTACCATGACATGCTGCTTTCAAGAATGCAACTATTTACTCATCAGTGCTGGCCTTGAGAGCACTCTGGCTGTGCAAGGCTTTCAAAGCTGAGAGCAATATGGACTCGTGTTCAGTTCCTCCTGGCAACATTCACCTCCCTGTGATTAACATGCTTTGGTGTTCCTGGCCCTTAGCAACCGTTCCCACCTCCTCAGGTAGTGGCCATGGCAGAACAGAGTTACATGTGTACTACATTTTTGTTTGGTTGATTCAAAGCTCACATTTCTGTTCCATTCACGTCAGGCATCATTACAGCCTATACATGTCTGTGGCAAGCACAGAAATGTACCTTCCTTTTGCTTTCTTTTAAGTTTGTAGATTTACAAGCACAGATCTATTCACAAAGCAAGTTTCATTCTTAGAAACTGAGCAGCTCCTGAAGATTAGCCATGGCAGTCAGACCCCAGCAATGAGACCACAGCACAACAGTGATGCTGATGCCCTTTCTTTCCTGCTCAAAACTACATTTTATCTAAGGACATATCAAAGTTTTCCCATGAGACATTTACAGAGATTGCAAGGAGGCAAAGATACTAGGAGGAAAGGGAATGACTTCAGTGGAAGTGTTTGAGGCTCTTCCAGCTAAAAAAAAAAAAAAAAAGAAAAATTTAAACTTGCCACCTACTTTGCATCCTGGGCACTTCTCCTTGAGCTTTCTGGAAATGCCAGTGATGGTTCCTCCAGTGCCAGCTGTAGCCACAAACATGTCTATTTTTCCTGTTTAAGGGTGAGAAATCAACAGGCATCTGTGAAACATTCCTGAGTGTCATGGGTTACAAATTCTATTTATACCTTTTGCTCTAAAATAAAATTGCAGAAAGTGGCAGAAGAGGCTCAAGATACGAGGATCCTTGCTTTCCAATAGCTGTACTAGGAGACCTACCTAGAGGTCACTTTGCTCAATCTCCACTTACTCCAAAAAGCAACTCTGAAACATCCTTTTGGCAGCCTGACAAGGCACCAATTTGTGAGGCCTTCAGCAGAGATGCAAGGTGACCAATAGAGTTAAGGTTTCTGGCTTTCTTGTTACTGTAGATAGATACTCATTAACCCTTTAACTTACAATAAACAGCCTATAATGCAGGTTAGTTTACTGAACGGGTGAGCCAGAGATGGGACAGCCATACACCAATTTATTAACACAAGTAATCTGCTCATTTATGTGTGAGAAGTTGTTTTTATCATGAGTAGACCCAGCAGAGCCAGCACAAGACATGACAGAATTCATTTTTCTGTCCCCTCCTTTGGATTTCCTGATACATGCGTAAATCTATGGACCAAACCCTTATTCCAGTTTTGTTAGTAAAAAAACATTTAGAAAGATCATCGATTGGTATACAAAAGTGAATGCTTACAAGCCAACAGAACAGTACTCCAAAACATGTACCTGTTCAGACCCGAGACTGGTGTAAGAACATGCCTAGACTACAAGTAAAAGAGACAAACAAGAGAGGAATGAAGTCTACAGTTAGAATTCATCCTGACTCTGTTTGTGGGATGGTAGTTTGTTAAAGTATCATCATTTTAACTCAAACTAGAAGAAAGCGGAAAAAACACATTAATATATCCTTTGCGGCACAGGGAGAGGTTTTTTGGGGGGAGGAGAGGAAAACACTGAACATAGTCCTCATCTTCATTAAGAAAATTAACCTATTCTGTTATTCCAGTAGCCAAAGTCTCATAAAAAAAGCTAACTGCACAGTTTTTATAAGGCAGGTCAGCAGCATCCTGTACAGCTTCCCTCTCTACGTCCCATGGAAGTAGCTGCATGCTGGACTGCAGCACTGCAGCGAGTGCCTCTGGCAGCTCTCAGATGGATCCCCTGGCTGGATGAGCCAGCCCAGCTAGAGCTCTCTGCTGCCACCCGTCAGTCACTTTGGGTATTCCTGCAAGCCAGCCCAGAGCTAGCACAGGCAGGAGCCCTGCACACTAGAGGGGCATTACTGCTATTAATCACAAGACAGCAGCTTGTGCTTCTGCAGATAACAGCCAGGGAAGAAAATTCCAGTCTACTGGAGTATTTGGTCTGTACATAATAACTAGCAGAATTAGAATTACAACCTGTAGCAGACTCCAGATAGATACTAACTGAGAGCAAAGAGCTCTTCCCTGCCTCCATGTACAGTTTGAATTCTGAACATGTAAAAATACCTATTTCTGTATTTACGAACAGACAAAAATGACCCTGCTGTTTCATGCCACTTCAGCTACATCATTTTTTTTAGAATTAAGCATAACTGCTTTGTTCATCTGGTCATAAGCAAAGGAATCCAAAAACCAAAACATCTCAGGGCCTAACAGAAAAGATGGTTTATTACTATGACTACAAAAATAAGGCAACTCTCTAATACCACACAGAATATGGGACACGTTATATCAAAATCCATGCATTTCTCAGCCAGCCCAGGCCTCTCTTCACAAATATGGAACAACAATACAGAATCCTAGCGACTCATTAAAGGAAAGGACTAAAATAGGAAACATACCTTCACACTGCTGCAAGATCTCTTCAGCCGTGGTATCATAGTGTGTCAGGGGGTTGCTGGCATTACGATACTGTATTGAAAGACAGAGCCATTCAGTAATAAAGAAAAACAACATTTTGTAACCTGAGGCATTGCAAAAACATGACAAATTCTACAAGCACACCACCTGCTACATATTCTTCTAGAATGTTTCCTTATCTGTTATCTGGACCTAGGCAGAATGTCTCAGGATAAATGCAACATCCTGAAATGATTTAATTTAAGGGTGCTCCTAAGGCACTAGCATCCTCCAACATCAAGATCAGTCCTGTCTGTGAGAGTTTCTTTCAAGGCATCTATGACCCATTTCCCTATGCAAGACTGCCAGTTCAGCAGAGAAAGTCACCCTCATCTTTTTGCAATTTCTGCAGACACAGGCTTCCTGCTGCCCTCTAGTGAAATAAAAAGGCTGCTGCCCTGCATCATGATGCTGGCTCAACAGCGTCCCCTGCCAGGGCTGGGATATCCTTGCCCCACAGACTCGCACAGGCTGTTTAAAGTTTAGCCAGTGACATTAAGGCAAGAAGCTGCAACATCTACCTTCCATGCCAGACCTCCAAAACCCAGTTCTTACCTGGTCTAGGATATGTGCATTAGGAATTTCATGTTTCAGCCTCCATGCTACTCCCACATGAGATTCAGGAGAGTCAAATCTGGCAGCTGTTGGTGTCCTCACAATCTCTGCACCCAGAGCCCTCAGGACATCCACCTGCAGCAGACAAAGGTGGTCACAAAACCCCCAAACTTTCTCAGCACAGAAACCTCACTGGAGTAGAGAGGAAGATGTTTTACATCTCTTTCCCCATCTAGATTAGCTTCTAGCTGCTCTCCTCTGCTCCTGCCTCCAAGCATATAACTGGATCCAAAATCCTAATGCCATTTAGTTTCTTAACTCTAAATCTTGTTTACAGTCCAGGCATCCAGATTTCTAGAAACCATTACTCCATATTTGAGGAGCCTTATTCAGGTAAAACTGTCTCCCTACGTACTCCTACATGTTCTGCAGGGGATTCTGCACTCTGGAACAGTGATATTTAGATATAAGATGCAGGAGAATTAAGAACCATCATATTTATGCCCTCCTTTAGGCATAGACAGCAAAGAGAGGGATCCTTCAGGGTCCTATTTACTCACTCTGTCCCTGTGAGGACAAGAAATTCAAAGTCAGCCATGCCAAGGCCTGTAAGCAAAGGGGAGGCCTGTGGTGCTGCTGTGTGGAGCCTCTCCCTCCACAGTGGGAGAGAATGAGCAGTGGGCCCAGGATTGCAGGGCACATTGCCATGCAGTTGGAATATGACAAAGGTTTGGACTGAACTGTTTTGCTAACCTGCAAAACACAAATGACTGTCAAGAGAGCACTTGACTTCAGGGGCAGCATCAGCCCAGGAGCAGCTCCAGGCTGGGCTGATAGACTACGAGGCTCTTATGTTTTGTGCTTTCCACAGCAAAAGCAAGCTGATGTGATCCAGGTGTTTTCTTTTCCCTTTGCTGCCACAGCTGCACAACTTGAACACTTGCCAAAATCCCTCATGGTTTCACTTGAGGGAACTCTGCAGATTCGCCCTGGCCTTGCTTGGGGCAGAACAGCAAAACATTCAAAGCCTGAGCCCCTGCCTTCCTCCCTACTCTTCTGTGGCATAAGGGAGGAATAAGCCAGGGAGCGGTAGTCACTTCAATTTGCTGTGTACATCTTAAGTCCCTCTTGCTATCTTTTTTAAATAGTTATGACAGTAGCTTTAATTACAGCACTGCAGGGGCAGTGCTCTAAACACCATAGTACTGCCTGTGGTTAGCTACCACAGCTACCCTTGATTTTTCTTGGCACTAGCAATAGCCCCTTGGCCAGCTAATATTCAGCACAGTTCTGCTCAACCACTGACTTGGAGGTCAAGGGCCTCCACCTTCACTGCTAAAGCCACAACACTCACTTGCATCAAGAACTCTGCAAGCTCAAGCACGTTTATTTGTTCATATTTCTAAAACAAAAGCAGATCTGACCTTCTCCATACTCATTTTCTCTGGCATCACAATGATACAGCGGTAACCCTTCACTGCTGCAGCCAAGGCCAGCCCAATTCCTAGAAACAAGCAAAGATATGCAGAGCATCAAGTGACAGGCAACCAAACAAAATCCTGCAAATTTTGCATGCCTTTTTTTTTTGAATAAGGTCTTCACTAGAGATTTAGGTAGAATAGCTTTAGACAGGTGGCAAAGGAAAAGCCTCTTGCTCCTGGAGAGAGTTAGAATCACAAGTGTTGCTGGTTCTTAGAGGCTTAAAAAGAAAAAGAAAGTCAAGGGTGGGAAGAAATCAGCATATGCAAACTACCAACATTGCCACATCCCCTTCCTCCAGGTCTTTCCTTATCCCACCACTTTAAACAAAAAAACAACACATTTGGAGAATAAGTTTTAGAATAGGGGTTTATAGAGGATTATAGCAATTTAGAGACCTGGATGAGACTTTATTCTGCATTCAGTCCCTGATTTGTCATGCATCTAAATCCTTTCTAAAGGACATGATTTAGATGCTCTGTGTGTTAGGTTCCAATGCACTACAGCCGTTTCCCACGCTAGCTAATTACTTTGACTGTTAGAGATGCACATACCCCTCTAGCTTCCAAATGTCTACCTCCCACATGACTCCTGTCTGTCTGCATGGCTTCGTGTGCCTGCCTGAAAGGCTAACCTCAGAATTACCCTCCCTAAGGCAAAAGGCTGGCACCTGCTACCCAGCAGTGGTGATTTGATAAGTTAAACAGATTAGGTTAGATCTTACAGGGCTAAATGGCACTTCCCCTGCTATTTCGGACACCAGACATACCCAAACACGTCTGGCCACGACAACACCTCAGAAGCAGTTTACCCTGTGCAGAAAGTCGTGGTTTAGAGATGGCTTTGTTTCTACAAACAGAGCACAAGACTGGGCAGTTGTGCTAAAACCAAAAATTGTGCTTTATATATGATGTGGGATGAAGGCAGTGTTTTGAGACCCTACTTCCAGGGCTATACTTCCTTCTGGTGACTTGAAAGTGAAGCAAATTCCAAACCAGGACTTCAGTTGACAAAAGAGACGTAGAGAGAAGCAGCCTTGTACTTTAATAGCCGTGCCCCAGAACAAAAGCCAATGACCACAGGTTACTCCCTATCCTGTTCTTTGCTTTTAAATCAAGACAACTTTCTGAAGTAACTACCTTATACCCCCTTCACACCTGATTTCTTTATCTTTAAGGAATTTGTGGCAAGGTGAACTGTTTATCATGTACTGCCTCAAGCAGCTGGATGTCAGTGTGACTGGAGGACTGCAACACACACCACAGTATATACTGCAGATTATATTGTAATATGTAATGCTACACATTTATTACATTTCTCCATTAAGTCACACTGACACCCAGCTGCTTGAGGTGGTACCCAATATAGTTCTTTGTCCATATATAGACACATGTGCATATTTATGTATATACACATATCTAGTTAATGCGCATGTATGAGAATCTATAGACATGCAAGCAGTTTTCAATCTTGCTGCGGGATCTGGACTGCAGTCCCAGCACTGGGATGCTGGTTGCCGTTCATGGAGCTCTCTCCCCCTCTACCCTCTGTGTAAGAGGTACCAGGTATATAGACAACTGACCCCTCCTCCCTCTGCAAACCTCACTGTTAATGCTGTATGTCACTGCCTCAGTACAGCTCACACCAGCAGCTTATAACCCTGGACACAACCAAGCCAAGCAGCTGCATGCTACACAGGGGCATTTTGCTGCCAGGCAAAAGCAGTGTCAAGCCCAGCAATGAACCACCCTCACAAAAAAGCTCAGCACTACAGAAGCTGCCTTTGTTCAGGCAAGTGGTGTAGCTGCATTCAAAAGCTTCGGCGATGCTGCACCTCTCACCAGGCAGTCTGCTGCACGAGTGACACGAGACTTCCCAGTTATTTCTGTTGAAGGCAAGGGAACCTCTCACAGATCAGCTCACTCATCTTAGTCCCTCCATTGATATCAATCTGCACTGAGTCCAAAGAAAGGTCTGACCTAAGCATCCTCTATCAGGGGGATGCTCCAGAAAAAGCATAAAAACACATTAAGGCATCTGGTAACATCTGGTGTCTTCATGAAGCATACTAAGATAAATAAGCAGTTTGTAGTTCAGACCACCTCAGAGGCAGCATATTTTCATTATTTGATTGGCTTAAGTGGGAGTGCATCTGCTATTTTGGGGAGCTCCAGGTATATTTATTCTCTGCAAGTAGGGCAGCCCAGTTACAACAGCTTCAGCACAGGATACTTGAGTTAACTATCTGGTCTGTTCCCAGCCACCAGATTCTTCCCTGGCACCTGACTGGTAGGGCTGTTTCTTCTTCTAATCTTCCTCGAGGACGAGATGCTGGTCCAAGGAAAGTCTGCTGAAAAAAAATCAAGGTGTGCAAGGGCTTCCTCAGCAGATAAGTTCAGCTCATCTCAACTACAAAACTACTGTTTTGTAGTACAGAAAGGCTGTTTTTCAGATGAGACCCACTCACCTAACAGGGCAGGAACAAGGACTACAGAACTTTCTAAACAGGGAGATCCAGATTCAACCAGTCTTTTGATGCTTAATTTCCAGTAACACTGCATTTTCTTTCTTGAAAGAGTGATGATTCCTAGTGAAACTAGTCAAACATCTTCTTTTTGAAAATAAAGAGCCTCTGCAAGTTTAGCAAACCTTTGTAGCTATTCTGGTCAGCACAGCTCATTTCCTCCTTTCCACCTGTCACGCACAAAGCGCAACTCTGCAGCACTCCTTCCACCATGCAGGCAAGAAGTGCCCCTCTTTGCTTTGGGCTTAGGTCTGCCTCTTCCACAGATTCCACACTTCACCAGGATGCTTCATCTCCTACCTGTATTTCCAGAGGTTGGCTCTATGATTGTGTCTCCAGGCTTCAAGATTCCAGCTTTCTCAGCATCCTCTACCATCCTCAGGCTAATGCGGTCCTTCACACTGCCCCCAGCGTTGAAGTACTCACATTTTACCACTGAGAACAAAGAAATCAGAGTCAGTCAAAAGCTTCATATGTTTTCTCCCCTGCCTGCTCCTCACCTCAACGTGCTCCATGGAAGTGGAAAGTTTGCCAAAGTGTTAAATTTGTAGGAATTGTTCTCAAGAAGTTTACACTTCTTAGACAATAAAAACATGAAAATCCTCCCATTTTTTACAAGTTCTTTACATCCCTTATGTGCTCTGGTCTCATGAAATAAACATGCTTGTGAATCTGTTTCTAATTTTCCTCTTCTGCCTGAATTAGTACTTACAGAGTTCACACTTCAGCCCAAAGTGCTTCCCAATCTTGTTGATTCGCACTAGGGGCGTATTTCCGACTTTATTCAGGATGTTTGGCAGGATTTTTGGAGGCTCTGACCTAGCACGCAAAAAACAAAAACCAGTGGATTCACAAAAAGACACACAGGTAGATCACACAGTAGCAACACAGAGGTTCTGGCATTTTTTAATTACACCTAACTTTCTCCCTCCCCTTATCAGGCTACTTTGAATATTATTTTAAAAGAAATGAAACATCAAATCCCTGATCCAAAAGCAAAGGATTTGACACCAAGATAAGTGCTGTGTCAAGAGCATTGTACTCTACACTTATTTCCTGGCAACAAGTAGCTTAGCATTGCTCAGTCAATTATTTTACCAAACAAAAGACATTAATTGTGCAATTCTTCATTTAGTCAGGGAACCATATGGCAGGTTCCTTAAAGTTAACTCCGGTTCATCCATTTTCACATGACAGTGTCTTTTGTCTCCAGTGCTTAGTCTACATTCTCAGGTTTGCTTATTCATGAAAAATTAAAGAGCACCAGCACACATCTACAAGCAAAGCAGCACCGATTTAAAACGGCACCCTCTTGTTAAACCCATGTGTCTCTAAGTGGGCTAGGATTAACCCTTCACCTAAAGCCCATAAGCAAGATAAGCAATGCTTACAGAGTGATATGACGATGTGGCGAGGCAGAGAGAGGCTTCCCAAGCTTCCAGGTGCATTTGCTAGGTGTATCAGGACTAATCCACTTCCTTTCATTCTCAGAAGCCTTACAGTTCTCGTTGTCCTTCGCACCAGGGAGGAAATACTTGCCAGGCACGTGCGGGCACGAGTTTGTATCTGTTACGGCCTGGAAAGGGAATGAAAGCACTTTATCCTTGAAAAAAAAAGCCTGCTGTTATTCATATATCCCACTTTAAGAGACAGCATGTCCATTGAGGCAAGTAAAGTCACTCATGCTCTGAAACACTATAGGAAGCCACCCACTGCAGTCATGTTGCTACCCACCTATGACAACTAAAACCACTACAAGGCATGTTCTCAGGCTTCACCAATTTATCTATTTCCTGCCTAATATTTTGCTAGGCAATTTTTCTGTGGGCAGCCTGGACAGGCCTGCCCACCCTACCCAGCTGGTGATTTTCAGAGAGCAACATGGCCCTGTGAGTCAAGATGGGCAATGGCAACCAATAGATACTAGTTAGTAGATTCAAACACCCCAAAATAAGTTTTGACAGCAACTATCGAGGATGGTAGGGCCTCTTGCAAGACAAGGAATCAGTGAAGAGAGCACAATACATCTCAGGCAAATTCCATCCTCAAGTATCCAAGTCTTGTTTTTGACCAAAAACTAAAAATGGACTAATCCCATGGAGATATTCCTCCCCAAAACAGCCCTCAAAATCCTCTTCATTCCAAGCAGAGAGGAATAGAGTTCTGTGAAACGACTAATCAGTGAAATGACTCATCAGAAGATAGTGCTGAAGGACTCCACACTAATTAGACATGAAGGAGGAAAATCCTTTCAAAGAGGCCATTAGTTTCACTAGGACTTGCCTCTAGAGAGGTATGGCAGATGTCTAGAAATCCCTCTGAAAACCAATAGGGTTTTCCCAAATTCTAATAATAAATACTAAGACAGGCAGTCTTCCCCCTAAAACAGTAGTAACTTGGAGACAGCATTCACCTAAATAAGCAGTTCATCAATAAAAACTCCACGCTATACTGAGCTTTGCAAGGACAATGCACAAGCAGAAGTTCATCAATAAAAACTCCACCCTATACTGAGCTTTGCAAGGACAATGCAAATCTCTCAGGAGCAGCCTGACATCACTTAACTCACTGTGTTTCCTGCTAGATTCACTATATGATGGTTTAGCATCAGCAGGCATGGAAGCAGTTCCACTGGTGGTTAGAATAATGATTTAAGGCAAGTTGCATCTTAAATTTTTTCATGTTTTGAAATGGTTCACTGCTAATGTTGGTATTGAATACCCCTTGGACCTTAGAAAAGGTTCTGAAAATGAAGTGTGTTTAATTAGTGAAAAGTAAAACCAATTGCTTTTTATGCCTTGTTTTTGCCTTTTGCTGTGGAGGTTCTGGTTTTAATCTATCTTCCACTTCTAAGACTGCAACTGCAGGGCATAACCCAATTCAGAGGGCAACTGATTTCTTGAGCTTTATTCTCCAGCTAAGTTTATAAAGACTGTTTTTGATGATATTTAAGCTGAGACATCAAAAGTGTTAGACACAGAGCACCAGTGTTTTGTTGGTTCCAAAACTGTCCATGACTAAAAACCTAACACAGATGAGAGAATGTCTCATGTCTAGAATCATTCCTGGGGTGTTTCTCAGAGGGACACAGACCCTTCCCATGATGTCTATGCAGCTTAGTTTCACCCAAACAATACCTTCTGAACAGAAACAGGGCCTTCAGATATTAGCTTCTCCATGCTCTTAGGTAAGGATGAAGACAGACTTTCTTCAACAGACTTTCTCCTTGGGAGAAGACAAATGTACCACTTCTATGAGAAACAGGAAGCTGCAGAATAAAGCAAGGATTACTTGTAGAGGCAGAATCAAAACATATATATTATATATATCATGAATAACTACAAAGCAAGAGCAACTGACACTCCTTTGATCCTTTCTTTGGATTACCTACTCTTCCCACTGTTCCTCTCTCCATGGATCAGATACAGTAATTGAGTAGAAGACAACTACAATGGACTGCCTGCCTTTCCATAAGCTTGGCAGCCATAAAACAGAAAAATGCTTCCGTCTGCAGGATGTATTTTGTTATACACACCAAGTACAAAAGGGCCAATTCACATAGCCAACACCAAAGGAAGAAAGAGATTCTGCAGTGACATTTAGGAAAAAGCTCTGCACAGGAACCCTTGTAGAGGTCTCTCCATCTTCAGCTTTGAGTTCCTCCCAAGACTGAATTGTTGACTGCCCAATTGCAGTGGTGATGAATACCATGCACACAGCAAACTTCCACCACAAGGAAGAATTTCCTCCAGTTTCTTTGTTTCAGAAACTAGTAAATATAAAAACGAGATCAGTAAGTTAAGTTTCCCTCTCCAGGCAGGTGTTTGAGTCTTCGTGCTTATAGAACTAGCTTCCTTTCCACTGAAGAGAAGTCTTGGAAAAAATGTGCTTTTTTCTTTTAATATTTGGGCTCACTATCATTACTTTGCATTAGAATTTATGGTTCTTTGCATCATTGAACTGCGTTGGGTCCAAAAAGAGTTTCTGCTGAATATATACAAAACAGATGTAGCGCAAAACAGAGCTAAAGGTCCAGCAACAGACTGGAAAAAACATCTCAATCACAGGATCAGTGAACTTCAGCATTTCAGTGTGCAAGTTACCATGCACCATTAATCACTACTGCCTTATTCACAATAATTTCTATCTCGCAGGCTGAGCTAAAAAGAAATCTGCACTATTTTAAGCAACTCCATTCAAGAAAAGATGCCTCTGAAGTAGCAAATTTGCAGATTAAGGCTAAAAATAATTCTCCTTATGGATGCAAGAAACCTCTCCACACCAAAGTTATACCATTTTACTTTAAGCAATATATGCCAAGCACCAAGTTACAATCTGTCCTAGTCTAGTGACTAGGACTAGATCAACTCATAATAGCTAAGAAAGCTACTACTCCAAACACATGGTTAAACACCAGTCTTACCAGTACAGAGGATGCATCCAAGCCCCAGAGACCTAACCCTCCCTTCTGTCTCTAGGTGGCCAGTTCACAGTTCAGAATATCAACACTTCTTTATTTAGTAAAAAGGGGATGCTGCGTAAATTTGAAGTCTAAGGTGCACATACAAAATCCTTCAAATCGCTAGCATGCACACAACAGTACTGGGCATAGACACCAACTGTCTCGTCTCAAAAGCTGAGTGTGTTTGCATAAGGCGCTTAACAGACTCTTCTCAAACCTTTCCAAATGCAGAAAGCAAGCAGCAAAGGGTTACCAATAAAAATAACATGTGCTACTCTTCCTCTGTTCCAAGACTGAAGTGTAAAACAAGACTAAGTCACCAAATCTCAGTGTCCAAGAGCATCCAAAAGAACAAAAAAACACATGGGTGGGGGGGAAAGGCTGTTGAAATAAGAGTTTTCAGCCATTTAAAGTACTTGCTCTTTACTTATCTGGAGGGAAGAAATAAATATCCCTCAAGAATTGCTTTTCTGAGGAAAAAAAATGCATTTGAATTTAGCATTTCCCTAAGTGGCTTGGTAAGACAGCATCATATCATTACCTCTGCTATATGACAAATATCCTAGTCCACAACCAGCAAAAACAATCAGCTGTAGATAGGGGAAAGAAGAGGGAGGGGCAGGAAAAAAAAAAGAGGGGAGGAGAAACAGGAAAAAAGCTGTATTTACTGCCTTTAACTAAGTTGTTGCATACATTTCTCATTTAGAGAGATGTCAGTACATTGATTAAAAAATTCAAAATCCTAGCCCCATTTTGAACAAAATATGAGCCCAGAAAGAAAAGCTAATCAGCAGCATTGTCAACCAAAATACTGATCTTGAGCAACATCATTCATCTGAAGAAACATGTTCCTGTTCAACAAGTCCCAAAATTAGACATGGTTTTATTAGGCATGATTTGAAATATCTACGTCAAGAGTATATTTGCATACATGCATTATAAAGTCACATAACTAACGACACTAACACAGAACTGTCCCAACTACGATCCATGTAATACCTTTAAATATCTACATCAAGAGTATATTAGCATACATGCATTTATAAAGTCACTAACTAATGACACTAACACAGAACTAGTCCCAACTACGATCCATGTAATACCTTAGAAGCTGTTTTAAAGAATACTCAGACAAACTTCTTTGCCCTCTAAGAGGAGGGAGATAAAAATTCCGTGCAACCCTCAGTTGAAATGCAAGGACAGCAGCAAAAGCTTCTGCGTTGAGTACCACAGGCCCAAATAGGTGAGAACGCCAGAGTGACTTGACACATGGCCAAGACCACCAGGAGGACTCCGAATTCTCCACCTGTCACTGCTACTTTTGAAGTAGCTACTGCATCAGTGAACTACAGCTTCCTGACACCACCTAAAAATCCAGCTGCCACTTCCAGCCCTACCTTGTTACTTCAGCAAAACATAGAGCAGAGTTGGGGTGAATTTAGATGTTCCAGACAGACCAAGACTATGACCCTGTCGATAGATTCAAACCAGGACATAAGATGTTGGTGCCTCCTTCTAGTGAGGACACCTTTAATGGATTAAGCAGTGGGAGCGAGCAGAAGCCACTGAAACAGAGGACGGCAGAAAGTTTTCTCCTCCACCAGCCTGGCTCCCCTCAGCCTCTCTTGCAGCAATGCAGACTGGGGAGACAGGACAGTTCCTTCAGTAAATTGTGACTCTGCTGTTCTAAATGCACTTCACACCCATAACTAGCTAGGGGTTATGGGAGAGTCTAACTAGAAAAGCCTGATTAACCTCAGTCATGAGACCTGCAGAGCACATGAGGCAGAAGTAGAGTCAAAGCTAATTCACAGAAACTTGCTTAAATCCAAGTCGGGAGGAGAACTGGGACACATACAGAGATAAGAGTCTGAGGAAGTCCCAGACAAGTGTTCGCATTTCTGCAGCCACCTGCACAGGCAGCTCGAGGCCTAAGCTGCTTCTCCACTCCCACCGAAGGGCTTCACAAAGCAGGGCTGAAGGCCAGGGAGTTAAATTAATCTTCAAACAACCTGGCTGAAATCCCCTTGGGAATATAGAAGGGGCTGAAGTTTCTGCAGCTCTTCTCAGCATGTCAGCAGTAATGCAGACAACATGCAAACAGCACCATGCATGTGAGAACCTAATTAATTGTACTCCTGTCTGAAGCACAAATCAAGCTGTCTAAAGGCCGGTGTGAGAGATGAACCGGGGTGATGTCCTGGGGGCTGACCACTCAGTATGAGGTAAGATACAGACTCTACGTGCTGTAGCCAGAGAATGGAGACACTGAGCTTAAGCAATTACTTTTCTAGGAAGAAAAGTAACCCACTGGGAAGTAGTTGTTCTCTCATCCTGTAGTACCATAGAGTCTTAGGGTCTCTTTGATAGGCGTAACCTTACCCATACACAAATACAGCCCTTGGAAACTGTTAGAGACCACCATAGCTATGAAGGGTTCAGAAGATAACAAGTCATCTGGCTTTGCACTTTGCTCCTTCATCAGTAGCAGCCAGACATCTCTCATGTCAGCAGCTACCAACTAACATGAAATAACTAGGGTACAAAATAACAGCATGGCAATATAAAACCCTAGGAACAGGTACTTCAAGAATCATGAGACTTGTCTTAGTCCTCTCCTCTAGGGAGAGGATGAGGACACAAACACTACCTCAGTCATCACTCTTCCTTTTAGGGCTGGATGAGCATATTCATTGCCCTCCTGATGTGAAGTCCATACTTCATTAATGCTCCTACCTCTGAAACATTGCAAAGACATTAAAACTTCAACAGCAAAGCAGCTCCTGCCCCTGTGGCACTGTGTTATGCTTCATAACAACCAGTGACCAGAAGCGTTCAGTCTGCCCAGGGCATGCAGAAAGAAAAAGATGCACTACACATAGTGTCCTCTTCAGTGTTTCCTCCATCTTGAGTTCACCCCTCAACCCTGTCTGGACCTGCCCGAGAAGTTTTCTGAATGAGCATGGGTAAGAGGAGCATTAGAAAAGAACATCCAATCTGCATTTTTACCTGCTGCAGCCAGAACTTAAAGCAACAACCACCGAACACACACTTTCCCACACACCTTGTCCCTGCTTCCCTCTCCCTAGTCAGCATAAACCTGGGCCAATGCTAGAGTCAGGAAAAGTGCCCTCAATATGCCAAAGTCATTGAGCACAGAAGGGGAAGCAGAATTGGAGCATCGCTCACATCTTAAGTCCCACTACATAAAACAGGGAAGGTCATAGCCTCCCTTTCTCAGTATTACGGCACCTCCCCAAAGCATTAATCTTTTACTAGCAAAGGATCTCTGATAAAGGCTGGCAGAGAAGCAACAGCCACCACAGTCTGGACAGGAGGGCTACACTCTGGTTGATAAGGTATGTTTTTTTTTGTTTGTTTTTTGTTTTTTTTTTTGTGGGAAAGATCAGCTGCCACCTGCTTTTAGCCAGCAGCCACAAGCCTGAGCCACGAGCATGGTACAACCTACAACTCAAGTGCTTTGTGTCTCACAAACGGACAGCAAATACCTGCCAGGAGTCAAGAGGCCAATTCATCCAGAGCCTCCCGGGAGCCTGTGATGCTGCCAGCACCAGATTAATGATGTACCTGGGCTGAACCATGACACAAGCACCGCGCGACCTTGCTGCCGGAGCGGTACAAGTTCTGCTCTGGCTTCAGGAAAGCGGGCTGGTTAACCCATGCTTGGGCATTTGCAATGGGATATCCAGAGAGCTGCCAGATACCATCAAAAATAAAGGCCTGTCCAATGCCCTAAATGGATTAGCATCTAAACTTTACTTCAGCAATAAGTATCTTCACACATCTGGTCCTGCTGAGAAACATCAGGTTCTGAACAGGTCTGTTTCAGAGGAAGCACCTTCTCCTGGTACCACATTGTACCCGGGGCCTCACACAGAAACCCATTCGATTTCACCCATCTCCATACTCCGATATTTTTCCTATCCGTCTGTCCCTGTCCCACATCAGGAGTTTTGCAGAACGTGGAGCTCTTGTTCCTCAATTCAGCAAACACACTCAGTGAGAAGGTAAATATGAGCTGAGTAGCTTTGCTGGATTGAGGCCAGAGCGCTCTGCAACGTTCATGGTCAAAGGCTTCAGGATTAAAGAGATACATTGAAAAAGAAGAAAAAGAAAATCAGATATTCAAATAAGGACAGGAGAGGAATCCCCAGCATCCCAAGCAATGGCTGGCCAAGAGCATGCCATCATCATTACCATCTCCTACTGGAAGCAGCTCTCAGAGCCTCACATGCAGATCTTTCCTATATCAAGCACTGTGTACAATAAAGAGATGATAAAAAACAGCTTCTTGGTCCAACACACTTGCCAGACTTGCTAAAGAGTGTTAAAAAATAAATGAAGAGACACGGAGGATCCTTGTGGTACCTGGAGAACAATGGAGAGTAGGAGCAGCAGAAGAGCCGCGCGGAGGGACCCGGAGGGCTCCTTCTGGGAGCCTCTGTGCAGGGAGGGCGACCCCTCCTCCCCCTG
>NW_010577777.1:290011-313025 GCF_000705375.1 Tinamus guttatus
AATGTTGAGGCAGCTGTTAGGCTGATTCGTTACCTGTGCTAAAATCCACACTCGAGTTACACAGGAAAATCCATATGTAAAGACAAAATACGTTGCCTTTCCCCTGCCCCTTTCTGGATCAAAGTAGACAAAACTACTCACTCTGAGAGAACATACTGTTCTACACTGCTATTCTCCTAAGGAAAGATATCTTCCAAAACGACGCTGTTAAACAGGGTAATTCTCTGCCTGAAATGACAATTTGCCTGACTAGTCATGTCTGAAATATGCGTGTAAACTGGAGCAGCATACAGTGAGGTTTGCACAGGTAGCCATGAGCCCCAGTGGAGTGGTGGGGAAACTGCGAATCGGCAAAGCCTGTGGAATCGGCAAAGCCACAAATATTTGTTTGTGGTTTGCAGCTGGTGCCGCCGAGGTGCAGGCAGCCACAGCCGGAACGCAGAGCATCAAAATGCCCACGCGGAGCACGCCTGGCACTTGGATATCAGAGATCTGCAGAAACATGGAGATGTGTGATGCCGACCCACAAAGCAAGGCAAACCAAAAAAAAAAAAAAACCACAAATATTTGTTTTTGGTTTGCCAGGTCCTCTAGACTGTGAAGCAGGCCAGACTTGTAAGACCATGTGACAGCAAGAGGCGTGCTGGAAATGATCTGAGCACAGTGTGCGAGCCTAATGAGAGGTACTCAAAATTCGGTCTCCCTCACCACAGCCGTGCAGGGCAAGCTTCCTTCTGCAGTGGCAGGGGAAGGCAAGGGGGAGGAAAACTGGCAACACTTAACAAGAAAGACAGGGTTTTACTTAGGAAGAAAAAAAAAAAAAAAGACTTCAAGCATATCCATGGCAAAGAGACACCCACAGTGTCCCGTTGTCATTAGCGGTATTAACATCAACCATGGAGTTGGGAATGCACAAAGCCTTTTTTTTCCACAATGCTGCCCACTAATTGCACCATTACAGCTGGTCCCAGGTAGTGGGACACCAGCCCTGATCTTCAGCCCAGCCTTGTGAATAACTCCCATAAATCATCAGCTCATGATCAGTATCATAAGTGGAACCACTTAAGACTTCTTCCTTGGATTCATGCACTTCTGACAACACTTAGGATTGTTTTCTTCTGAGGAACAGAAGAACTTGTGGAAAGCATTGGTATATAATAAAATCATGGTTTGATTGTAACAGACTTGTGATGGATGTGACCAGAATATGTACACAGAAGTAAACTTGTTCAGGAATAGCAAGCAGAGAATGTTGTTTCTCGTTCCAGCGATGAATGCACTTGCTGAAGACTGGGAAGGAGAAAGGAGAAAGGAGAAAGGAGAAAGGAGAAAGGAGAAAGGAGAAAGGAGAAAGGAGAAAGGAGAAAGGAGAAAGGAGAAAGGAGAAAGGAGAAAGGAGAAAGGAAGGAGAGGAGAGGAGTGGAGAGGAGAGGAGGAACCCCCCTTTGAACATCTGCTAGCAGTGGTCCTAGCAGATAAAGGTAAGCGGGGTTATGGTAGGATCACTAACAGAGCAAGAGCAAATGGAGGAGCAACTAATGAAGCCGTTGGATGCTTTCGTGGTACCCAGGGGCTGCTTCGGAAGGGTGTGCACAAGGCTCTGGCACCAGGTCATATTTACACAAGGAGAAGAAAAAGCAGCCCAAGAGGAGCCACTGCAGACTTATTTTAAATGACTGGGAGAAACAGCAAGCAATTTAGAGGACAAAATCATAACTCAAAATGATATTTGACAGACTGGAGAGATGACAAGGAAAAGTAAAATAGGATGTTGGCCAATAAGGTCAAATGCCAAATTTTATGGCTAAGGAGGAACAATCAGCTACTCAATCTAGATGGCTATCTAGACGGCAATTCTGTAGAGGGGAACATATGATTATAGTGTAATGCAAGTTCAATGGAAGTCAACAATGCCCTGCTGTTGTGAAAAAGGCAAACATCATACTGGGTTATGCAAACAGGAATATAGCCTGTAGGACACATGGCACTCAGTTCCAGTGAGACCTGAGCTGAGATACCATTTCCAATCTGCAATGCTGCATTTCCAAAAAGATACAGCCCATGTGGATCATGACCCAAGGAACATAACAAAGGTGTGGAGAAGAAGCATGATCCAAGCAGAAACACTGGAAGAAATTGAGCTATTTGGAGAAGAGAAAACTGAGGAGAGATAGAACTGTCTTCACATGGCTGAAGGGTAATGAGGAAGGGCATAAACTATTTTCAATGTTCCTTCAGAGTAGGAGAAAGTTCAAGAGGTTAAAGATGCAGCGATGAAGCTTTAGCATGAGAATCACAGACAATGGAAGGGGAAGTCTCCAGCCCAGCCTCCTGCCCCAAGCAGAGGCAGCATTGAATTCACACCGGGTTGCCTAGGGATGTGTCCACTTGGGCCTTGGAAACCTGGAAGGATGGAGACTGCACAGCCTCTCTGCACCATCTGCTGCAGTGCATGATTGTTCTCATAGGGAATTTTTTTCCTATATGCAGTTAGATATATCCCTATATTCTTACCCTTTCTTTCAATTTACCTCAGTAAAGATCTTGGTTTCATCTTCTCCATGAGCCCCCATAGACACAGGAGGTTGGCTGCTGGGTACCTCCACAGCCATCCCTTCCCCTGCCTGAGCAAGCTCCACTCCCTCAGCTCTCCTCACGGAATGAGTGCTCCAGCCCTCAGCCACATCCATGGCCCCCACCTGAATTCCATTACCCATGTCTATCCATGCTGTGGGCTCAGGTCCAGTTTCTGTCCACTATGACAATCAGGACCTTTCCCGCAGAGCTGCTCCCCAGCCAGGCAGAGCCTGTGGCTAGGGCTCCCTCCTTCCTGGGACAGGGCTTTGTGTTTGTCCTTGCTGACTTTCATGAGGTTTGTTCATGAAACAAGGAATGAACCAGTCCAGTGCATGGTCTGACCTCTCCAAGTCCTTCATGACGGCAGCCCTGCTGTCCAGTGTATCAGCTACACTACCCCAGGCTGGTATCATTTGCAAACCTGATGAAGATCCACTCATTTCCTCCTCCAGGTCACCAGCAAAAATACTGAACAGGACAGGTCCCAGGACAGAGCCCTGTGCTACTCCACTTGTATCTGGTCACCAGGTAGGATATGAACCATTAACCACTGTCCCTAAGCCCAATGACCAGGCATTTTTTCACTCATCTGAAAGTCCATCCATCCAATCTGCAACATCCCAGCTCAAATGCCAGGATGTTGTGAGAGACACAATCAAAAACCTTGCTCAAGTACTCAAGTCTATGTACTATTACTATGAGGTAGATGCCATCCACTGCTCTCCCCTCACCAACAAATCTGTTCCCTATGCTAGAGACAGTCTTACTGTTAGGTGTTACAAGGGCTTGAGAATCACAGACGAGGCTGAAGACCAAGGGCTTGGCTCCTTGCAGGTAGGGCAAGAAAGGCAATTAAAAGTTGCTTTGTTGTGGTCAGTAAGATCAGCCTGTAAAAATCAAAAATCATGAGTCAAACGCCTCCGGAATGAAAAGACTGGCTCAGAGATTCATTAGTGTCTTACTTGGTCACATTTTGGCCTGTCTTTAATTTAGGAAATTCCCTTGCCCAACCCCAGGCCAGCTATGCAGCAATTAGCGCTGCTCGCACTCCCCAGGTCAGTAAGGCGGTTTGCTCGCTTCCACCTAAGCTTTGTCCAGAAATTAGTTCTTCTCCTATCTGCCTCCAAGTACCTTTAAGAAGCCTCTCCTGCTTTTCTCTCCCCCAACACAAGAGTAAGATGAGAGGAACCATACTCTAATAAAGGAGGAAGAGCAAACGATGGAAGATACAGGACTGTACTAAGCTGTGGAACTCCTGACCTTTCCGCTGTGCGAGAGCAGCACTAGCTCTTGCAGCACACGGGTGGCTGGCGAAGGGGGCAGCGCTCTCCCCCGCTCCTCATGTGGGTTGGCCACGTAGCAGGTTGCAGGGAAGGAGCTTCCTCCCTCCTCTCCTCTCCTGGCTGCCATCCCAGACAGCTTCAGCGGGAAAGGAAATGATCTGAAGTGCAGCCAAAATCCAGTTGCTTAGGTGGCAACGCTGAAACGAAGCCAGACACTGGCAAAGGTGCAGCAGGCCTAAACCAGACTGACTGCTGGCTTTTCTGTGGAAAATGAAAGGGCTGGGAGATGTGTTTGATTGCTGTCTGATGGCTTGTTCCCTACTTTCTCTCACAGCTCACTAAAAGCAGAGCAAGAACAGATTTCCCTCACCCCGATCTAACTAAAAGTGCAGCTCTGGAGACTGTGAAGGTTGGAAGCAAGTGAATAGCCTACAGCTTACTGTTTTTAACAGTGCTCAGGAAAACAGCACTACACATACCTTCATCAAAAATAAATCATGTTGTGTCCAAATAATATCCTAATCCTACCAATTTCTCTCTATAATGGAAACAGCTTGCACCTAAGGCACCTGGATCAAAGGGGCACCAATGCAGGCACAAACTGTTCTACATGGTTCCAGCTCACCTGAGAGGTTGCTGCTCCGGCCTTACTCACAACCCACTCCATCATCAGAAATCGTTGCCCTTCTGCTCTGTTAATGCACCTATATACTGCTAAGAGGTAGGTAACTGTGTTTCAGTAGTTACAGATGAGACAGGCGAGCATCCTCCTCCTCCTTCCTGCCTACCACACATTGAAATCAAGGTGCTGGCTGCACATCAGGTCTTTGGGCAGCAGAACTGGTTTGATAGATTCCACTGTTCACCCCCATTTCACAGATCTAGTTGACCATTGAAGCTTGAAAGCAATGGAATTGACACCTTTCTTCTTTGGCAGTAATCTCCATGAGGAAAATGGTGACCTTCTGAACTGCCTTTGCTGCAGTAGTACAGAACTGTATAGTACAGGAGAACTCCATCCTTTCAGTAATGGTTCTTCTTGCAGGAGGTCATGATTTCCTGAGGAATCAAACAACATGACTTCAGTGACAGGGAACTGGCTGCTTATGGCCGAGACGCTTAAGGGACTGGGGAGGGCTACAGAAATCATAAAGGGACTGGAACATCTTCTCATTTGAGGAGAGGCTGAGCGAGCAGCACTGTTGCACCTGGAGAACTCAGGGTGATCTCATCACTCTCATCAACGTATATAAGGATCTGGTAAGACGGTGGTCAAGGCCAGACCCCACGAGAGGCAATGGGCACAAACTGAAATACATCAAAATCCACTTGAACTTAAGAAAACACTTATTCACCGTGAGGGTGGTTGAAAAATTGGACAGATTTCCCAGAGGCTGTGGAGTCTCCAACCTTGGATACCCAAAATCTGAAGACACACACAGGCCGGGTAACCTGCTTGAGCAGGGCACTGGGACCAGATGAGCTCCAGAGATGCCTTCTAACCCCACCTATTCTGTGGTTCTGTGACTGATGAGCATACAGTTGTCAAGGAAGGAGCATCCACATAGAGCAGTGCTCTGTTATATACACGCATTAAGTTAATAAACTGAAAACTTCAAAAAAGAAAAAGGTTGCATGCATTTCTAAATAAAGTACCACTAGTTGGATGAATGCAGAAATGCTTATGCATAGTTTAAAATTTGTCAAGGATGAATACGATATTAAGCAGTACTGGTTTATTCCACAATCATTTAGCTAGAATTGTTTTTTTTTAAATTGAAGTTCACACAGGCTAAGGTAAAGTTGTGCTTTGTCCAATCCCTGCAGTCAACGACAAAAGGCAGTAACCCTTGTCTTCCAGGACAGATTTTTTTTTTCTTTTCCCCAATTCTGCCATAAATGCATTACCAGCAGTTATGAATGTTGGGGATTAAGTGATTAACCCTGAAGTAGTGCTCCTACAGCAGTTCCAGATCTAGTGTGCTAAAGATAGTACGTCCAGTTTAAGGTGCTGCTGTAAGAGTAGACCAATGAAAATGGATGAGCTCCTCAGCTCTCAGACACTTGCAGCTTGAGCCATGGAGCATTGGAAGAATCGTATTTAAAAAGCTGAATCCCTTATCGGTTACTCGGTTAAGCAAGATCCTCTGTCACAGTTAGGAGAAACCTTATTTCTAATCCTAATTTCTAAACAGAAATAGGCAAACTTTCTTGAACTACAAAGCTGTTTTTCTTTTTTTTAAGTTACACTTGTTCAATACTTAACCTTTATCAGATAGGTTTTTTTTTTTTTTTTAAATGAAGGAAAGACTTGCTCCACCAACCCTAAAAAACAGAAAGCAAAGAACCACTTATAGTAGCAGCTCAAACCAAGAGCTAGTAACTTTAAAACAGTCTTTGTTCTCACTAGTCATTTAAAGAGCACCATCCCATGTAAAGGAAAGGGATTATTTTTGTCACATTCTTATAAAAAAGGCTTTATTTTGAACAAGTTTTCTCCATTTGGTTTTACAGTCTCAACATACATCATATTCATGGACAAGCAGCATTTTCACAGAATAAGAGCCAAATACAAATAAGAGGAAGCCATTTGGGATTAACAGTTCCAATCAAATTGACTCTGATTTAAGAAAATACTGTATGCTGTCACTTATTTGAGGTAAAGGAATTCTATAAATTAAGATCCACTGTTTAACCGAAGAGCTGACATTGAAGTATTTGGGAGAAGTAGGTACTTTTGGGAAGGAGGGGAATTCTTACTCCAAGACATTGTGAACAATAATGGAAGGAGGTGGGATTTCCACTTTCGTTGTATCCATAAATCTGTCAAGTTTGGACAAATGTTTAAGTATTTAACAAGGTTTGTGCAGTTAAAAGTTTCTGATCTGATGCATTTTACAGGTAATATTCAGTCTTGTGCAGGTGAACCTAGCAAGACATGTCATGAGCTTAGTTTGTGCGCTGAATGCTGTCACTGACCAGGCTGTTGGGTAAAGATCAGGGTACGCTTTTTCCCTTGAGTGTGCAGTAAAATCCACTGCTTTCAATGCCCTATGACATATTCCAGTTACATCTTTGTTTTTTTTCCTTTTTTTTTTTTCAGGTAGCTGTAGAATCAGACAACAAAATAGTGCGTTTGGGGAATCCAAGTGGGCTTTCTTTTTAACAAAAATTGTACTGGGGGAGTGGAAATCCAACTTCTGCTATCATACAAAAACACATCCGCTGTTTAGTAAGGTTTATCTAAACCAGTAAAAGCCATTATATGGATACATTTATGTCAGTTTAAAACTAATCTGCTTATAGAGCAAATAGTTTGCATCATTAATCTGTGTAAAACAGGGTCTTAAACATTATACTAGATGCTATGTTAAAAAACAGAAAGGGTATCCTCACCTTTTTGAGCTTGAAATTTAAATTAGCTCAGTAAGAATCCTAAACCTCATTGAAGAGGAAATGGAACTGGATTAATATGCTGTAAACTGCAAGAACTAAATTATCAATGTTAAATTCCTAATGCCTCGCAGAAATACCACAGGTGTCACTTTAGCCATCTATTCTCAGCACTGTTAAATTTCAGGTGAAAGAGGAGAGAGAGCTTAATTTATTTACGTGCAACACAAGGCAAACAGTGAGGCCATCTTCATGTAGAGATACATTTCATTAAAAAAGTTAATGGCAAAAAAAGTTTCATAATCTGGTTAACAAAACCATCCAGGATGAACATAAGAAATTTAATCTGATTTGGTGTAAAAAGTTTGAAGAGGCAAAACATTAGAACAGCCACATTTTTTCAATATTTTTTTTCCCAGTTCCAAGTGCCAGTGAGCAAAATGGTTTTATGCTTATTTTGTGGGGAGAAGCTGGTTTGTTAATCTGGCTATGTAATCCTTCCACATCCTTTGCATTTCTTTTTATATAATCAAGGAACAGATCCATCTTTTAGCAAGTTATCCAACTGTGAGAAATAACAGAGCGCTAGTAAGTTCTCTCCTACACTGGAAAGATGCACTGTATTAGGAAACTTCATGTATGCAAAGTTGTATCTTGCAGAAATGACTAATAACCAAAACTGCATGCTATCTCACAAGCAAGTTGCATGAAAACAGAAATGAATTTAAACTGTAAATCAGCAACTGTACAATTCGTCTCTCAAGATGTTCCAGCAACATTTCAATTAGAGCTTTAATTCCTTAAGAGATGCACAAGTTATTATAACTATTGTGCAAAACAGTTAAAAAACAGAAAAAAATGTCCTTTTTTTCGGTGAAGAAACTCCCATCTGTCCATTAGCTTTTATCCCAGTTCAGATCTCTTGGCAAGCGAGTGAAGCTGGAAAAAAGTGACTTGTTTTCCACTAGTGTCCAGTTAGTCTAGTATGATACCGAACACTAATGAAAAGCTTTCCATTAAAGAACAGCCAAGAAAACACAGTGAAAAAAAAAATGTTCATGAGTTTGGTCCTTGTATTTTAGGACCTTGTACTTCCTTCAGAACATCCTATGTTAATACATACTGCTGCATGGAGCATGAGTTTGGGAACAACTCACCTGCCTATTATGAACCAGTGTAATAAGATGATTATTCTTCACACTGCACTAGGTCATTTCCCCTTAGTCAAAGACAAGGGATTTAATCAAGAATCGTAATAAATTGAACTATGAACTCTGGAACAGCCAAGAGCAGCAACTCAACTACTCCAGAGTGCTTAGAAAATAGGCTTTAGATTTTACATCAAGGAATTGGATTTATTGTAAATGCCACAGTCACATTGATAGACAGAGCACAGACTTCTGGTAACAAACAAACATACATTTCTTTTTTTTAACTAAGCATTTCTACTTGGTAAATAAATGCACTTCGCACAGCCTTTCTTTTAAATGTGCCTAAACTAACCTAAATAAGCAGACAGCATAGCAGAAAAGGGAAACTTATGTGAGTAACTGTTTCTCAAGCAGTATATTATTTTTACTATGTATATAATATTTTATATTATATACACACACATTTTCATCAACAGTTCAAATCATACCCGAATAAAAAAAAAAAGAAAAAGAAAAAAAAATGGTGCTCCTCCAATACATTTACCACCTTTCCCTCAGGCATAGTTAATTCAGGTATTTGTCAAGATAGAAGAATGACAATTAAAAAGACTCCCCCCACAAGAAACAAGTTACACAAAGAATACTGTATCACTACAAATTTTTATTCAGAAGCCCATCTTTAAAAAAAATCTCATTATGAACTTGTTTGGTCAAACTACAACACTTTCTAGCAGACATACAGTAAAAATGGCATGGCTCAGAATCGACCGGATCTTTCGCGGTCTCTTGACCGCCTCCTATCACGCTCGCGTCCTCCTCCGCCACCACCGCCACCTCCACGACCACGATCTCTGGATCTAGATCGGCGTTCGCGGGACCTCGACCTGGATCTATGCCTTTAAAGAAAGTTGGAACATTTTATTGTTTCACCATATGCAGTAACTTACAGACTACGCAATGGCAAATTCAAGCGTTTAAGTAATAGGGAAGAAGGAGCATGATGGGGGATTTAAAGGATAGATAAACTGGGGGTGTAAAACCATGCATTTACACACTCAGCAAATTTAATATTGAGGAGTCAACACACCCCGTGAAAAGACACAATTGTGCACTGCTGGTCACTCCTTCGAATGGATGTTCAAAACAAAGCACGTAGAAGAACTAAATGCAGTGTCACACAGCTTCTAACTGAAGCAGCGATAAGGGGGCCCCTGCTCTTGCAGTCTTATCTATACAAAACCTACAGCTGTTGGCAAGCCCACTCCTGTGAGATCAGCTGCATTAACCAGCACTTAAAGATATAAGTACTCCATGGACTTTTTCACTTCCAGAAGGAAGTGAAATCCTCCCGGCATCTGGGGATCATGACTTTTAACATCAGGCACAAAGATCAAAACCATCCAGACTGCATCGCTAACACAGCTATTTACAGCCCACAGCATAAATTTAAATAGCTGTAGAAATACAGCAGAACTTAGCATTTGTGTTTGTGTGAACCTCTGAAAGTCTAGGTTTGCAGATTACTGCTCTGCATTGAGATGTTCTTGGGATGTGGCCAAGAGGAGCAAGGCAAATTTCACTATGACACAGACGCACAACTCATGTGCCACTGAACTGTCAAAAATTATTCAATTAGCCCATTATTCAGGAGTTTTAGTGCACCCTTCCTTTTCATAACTGAAACCTGAATATTTCATTTTGTGTAGAACTACATAGGTTATTCTAAATTACATACTCGTAAACCTCACTGACTCAAGGGCTGATTTTTTTTTTTTTGCATCAAGCTTTATCGCTCGCTCGCATGTGATAACTTTAGTTTCATAAAGACTTTAAATGGGGCCAATAAAGAAAATCACAGGGAGGACTCAACTATTTGTTTTACCACTGACAGAAACTGGGCTACAGGTAAAACAATCATATTCCAAATTCGATCTATCTTGCAAGAAGAGGCAACAACCTAGTGCTTTCCCAACTCTTGAGAGATCAGGATTCCTAAGAGTAACCATAAGGCAAAACAAGAGCACGTTTTCTCTTTTCTAAAAAGAAGTCAAACATCTTACAGGCTTACATTTAAGACTGAATTAATATTAACCAGGATATTTTAGGAAAGTATTTAGTCAAATACTTGTGCCTAAACAATGCAATCTGCTTTTTCCACAGTTAAATTAGTACAGACCCAGAACACAGCAAAATATTCACAGCATTGACAATGAGTCTCCGCAAAAAGGTCAGTATTTGGCCAACTAGAAGCACTGATAAGAAAAACTTTCTCATAAACCTAGACTCCTTCTGCGATGGAAAGGGGAAGAGGGACACCTCCAAAGCTGCAGTACATATAAAGGAAGCTCAACAAATTTACATGCCTATCTTACGTATCGCAAGTTTCCTAAAAACAAGGAGACTGAATCCATTTCAGAAGAATCCATCCACAAAACAGATGTCACAGTAACAGCACTGGTGAAAGTTTTTCTACGAGGTTATATAAGGCACTTTTTTTTTGCCATTAAGTGAAATTACTATCCTTTTGCCCTGTCAAGCATTCCTATCTATGAGGGTCATTTTGTGAGGCTGGGGTCAATAAAAAGTGCTCAAGTGAACTCCTGTTAGCAGTAATAAGGAAGTAGAAGAACTAGTCCTTACCTGTTGAAACTAAAGGAAGTAGTAAACAACAAAAATAAAGGGGAAAAAATTCTGAATGTTTCTACAGATACAACTGATTTTACTTGATGCTAAATGACTGCTCGATTCTGACAAAATGACCCAAAAGCCACTTATCCTGCTTCTAACAGAAACCAGGAGCAAGTAAGTACAGAGGAGGATAAGCAGAGAAGAGGTACGAAGCAAGACTTCTCTCAGCCTGTAACAGCTCATAATTAGGGTATTTTAACCAGATGTGGTTCCTAGGTATTAAGTCTCACCAGATCTTCTTTTCCTTGTACTCACTCTTCTCTTAAATAAAGATTAGTCTTCAGCTTCCATAGCACTTCTTAGTAAGATGCACTGTTACTTAAATTGTTCTATGAAGACTATTCCTTTGTTCTCAATTGGTCGTTTGCTAACTTCACTTGAGGCCTTTCATCTGCACGTCTATCACAATCCCACTGGACAAAATGGAATGCAGAACTTTTACAAGTTTTCCCTTTAGAATGTTGTGTCCAAAAGTAAACTCACTTTTTACGACGACGCCCATACAACTCGCGTCTTAATTCCCGAGAAATGGGCTTCAAATGCATAAAGTTGCAGAAACCTCCTCGTGTACACTCCCTGTAAGAGAATTTGAGAAATACAGTTAAAATTCCTTGCCATACACTGTATGGGTTTGCTGTAAGCCTTAGTGGTCATCTAGCCACCTAAAAATTACTCAACTCTAACATTAAAAACAATAAAATTAAAGTATCATTTTACTGGAAATAGTGCACAGCAAAGTCTTAAAAGATGGGAAAGTTCCGGAGGCTGGCTGAAGGTTCTCAATTATTATTGCTACCTGAAGTGCTTTTTTTCTTACCCATAAGATACATATAAAGCCCAAACTTAAGCAAGCACCTTTTTTGTGCAAGCCTTCTATCATTGGCAAACAGGAAACCCCTTTTTACCCCATTTCATATTGACGGCAACAAGCCTCTCTGAAGTCAGTCACAGGCGAGAGCTCAGCATGAATGGGCTGTCCATTAAACCAGCGGTTGTTCAGGTCAATCACAGCCTTTTCTGCATCTTCTTCACGGCGAAACTAAAAATAAAATCAAGGTTTTTCTCATGTTATAGAGAGGCGACAGAGGTAGAGAAGCAATTCCTAGAAAACTGATTGTGGTACCTACGGCTTTGGGCTAGTCACCAAACCAAGAGCTACTTCAGAGTTCCTGGAAAAATCCATGAAATTAGGGGTAAAGATACTAGCTTTATTTTTAATGGGGATTCAGAGTTAATCACAACACTGATATTTTTCTAAGTTTAGTCTTTCTTTTAAGTTTTATGGTTTGCATTTGAGGATTTGATAATATTATATTTTCCTAATAAAACTTTAAACAAAGAGGAATGTTTACAGTACTTTCCAGCATACTAACACTCTAAATGCATATTAATGCAAGTTTTTAAGGCATTAATGAGACCTCTAAAGGCCGAAGCTCTCATTCATACAGAATACAAAGCAATTATGAAAAATTGATCCCACTTTAAAACAAAGTTTAAGCTTAGAGGACACAAGATTGGCATTTGCAAACTCAGCCTTTACATCCAATCGCTATGGCCTATGCTGCTAAGAATTTTAGGCCTCAATGTCATTCTTTCCAACTAAAGGAATGTACAATAAATATATCCAAACAGAAACTCCTTAAATAGACACACAAGGAAATTTCTGTGAGAGGTAGGTATTGATTATTCAAAACTGATACTAATGACTGTTAAAAGCTGAATGTAACTGACCTGATTTTGTACCTTAAACCACCCAGATACTGGTGGAAATAACCTACAAGATGTTTTGGTTAACTGGGAATTTAGAAAAGAAACGCATAATGTTGAAAACTAACTTCTGCTCAGCACTGAAATGATTAAAAGGCAATTGAAAGAAACGTCCAAAATCAGTCTTGGTAAACTAAACAATTCAGTGGTGACTGCCTTTATAACCATGCAATGAAATTGTGTTACTTTCATAAAATGGCAAAGATTCTGAATATTTAGGTCTCCCAACAATTCTTAATGTTTTTACATTCCTTTTAGATTTTGGGTCTTTCCAGTTTATATTATGAAGCTGGAGAGAAGTTTAAATCCTTAAAGAGACATCTCTATAATATACTGCATTGTTTTTGTATCCTACCTTTACGTATACATTTCCAACTAGATGATCTCCAAGGTTGTCACAAACATTCATCTCCTCAACTTCACCATATTTTTCCTCCATTTCCGTGAAGACCTCCTAAACACAAAGCAAAGTTAAAAGTTTCAGGCACATTAGCTAAAAGCACAGATGATGCAATGCATTTTAACTACTGCTGAACACAAAAGCAGGACTTTCTTAAAATATTTTTTTGGATTTGTGGTTTAGTACTTGCTGGAGCAGTGCTGCGTCCATCCAAAAGGTAAGAGCTTGTACAATGCTAATAGGATACAATAGCTATATAAGCATTAAGCATGCCACATTTAGGAAACATATAAGGTGCACTGAGAGCACTAAATAAGCCCCGCTGCTATAAATTTCCTTAAATTCATTTCTATACAAGGAATGAAAAAAGTGTATTTTAAATCTACAGGAGAGAGGGGGATTTTGGAATCAAAATGCTACATAGTTGAAGTTGCTGTCTTTTAAAATTAAAAAATATATAATCATAATCATAATAATAAAGGCTACTAAGAACAGCAAAGTTAATGCCAAACTACCCAAAGGTTACATCAGGAAATATTTAGGATTGAAAGGTGAAAGTTTTATATCAACACCCCAGGAAAAGTAGTACACTATTCTGAATACATCTAACTGTGATATGCAGTGAATCCATCCAACTACTTTGCTTTACCACAATTTGCAGAACATTGCAATGTACTTCAAACATTAATTCTTTCCCATACCTCGAAAAATTCATCGTAATGTTCCTGCATCTCGACATCGCTCACAGCACCTGCAAGAATCAAAGAGTCACACTGATTAGAATACATAATTACAGATGAGCAAACTCTGATCTTACTACAAGATATAATCTAGAGAGGCAACCTGGAGCATAAAAGACACCATATAGCATGTCGCTAACTCATAGGAATATTAAAAGTAAGTATCTGTGAGAAGCTTTAGTCATTGAAGTAATATCTCAAAACATTATATGACATGGTCAAATCATGACAAGCTTTAATCAGAACCAAACTAATATGCTACAAATTATGAAGCCTGGAATGGGAATTATGTTTAAATATCACTTGAACCTAATGTACAGGCTCACTCTCTACCTAGCCAATGATTTTACCTAAACAGAAGGCAAGTGCTTTGTCAGATTAGCACACATGAAAGCATAATTACAATTTAGTTTTTCTCTTCCTAAAGGCAGAGGGCCATTTTAAGATGTCCACTTCTCCAGCACATATAAACTAGAACTTGAGAGTTCATAATGTAACACAACTCAGAGCTTTAAAGAATTTATTTGGAATAGTTATTAAAATGACATGGTTTTCTTGGTGCTCTCAAAGAACACCATGCCTTACCATAGCATTTTTTTCATTTAATTTTGAGTATCACTTTATTTTTCTACAGTCCTACATATCAGCTTTTAGTGCAAGAGAAGTCAGCCATATGGTCATGTTAAAATTATTTTCATGCTCCAAGCTGGACTCCAAAATTTTGTGCTGATTGCCAGCTGCTATATATATATATATATATATATATAAATAAAAAAAGTAATTTTGACTGAATTTCCAAAACATTGAGATTGAGTTTTATTTATTTCTTCCATTCTATTGTGTTTTAACGTACATTAAGCTGTATACATTAAAGCTTAATGTATTGTCTTTAGCAGTTAAGTGGCTTTATTAAGATCAAGCGGAGCAGTTTAAAAAATGAACTTTGCATTTTAGCCTAGGAAAATAGTCTAGGTTTTAAAATACAAACACTACTGCTTCAGTTATCAAAATGCAAAAGACAAGAAACTGGGCTAGCTAAGCTACGTTTATTCACTTCAGACTGCTGCGAGAAGGAAAAAAAAAAAAAAAAAAAAAAACCTGATGCTTTGAGCTCAGTCATTCCTGGCTAAGAGTACAAATGGCATCATTTATGAATTTTATGCTTTTGTTCGAAGACTCTTATATTAACCAGGCACACACTCTGGAACTATAATTACTTTTCTTCCACCCTGCTCACCTCCTGAAGGTGGCATTTGTTATGTAGTTTAAACTGACCATGTTTCTGGATTTGAAACATGTTGCTTTTACAAGCTTTCTTCTTCCCCACCACTTCCCCGTGGTTATATAGCGAATTCAGGAAACAGCAAACATTGAACCACTATTTCTGGACAGTTTAAGATGTAACTATATTCCCAAGGTTGTGCCAACGCCAGTGATGATAGCTTACTAACACCTAAGGATTTAGTTGTGTGTTTGCTTAAATAAGTGTCAGATAGGGTTTCATGAGAAACACAGGGAATAATTAATTCTTGCCAAATGGAAAAGGGCTGAGAATTTTTAAGGAGATTTCATTGTCAGTCTAAGAAATGATAAACAACAATTAGTTAATGACTACTTGAATGTCCTTCTAAAGTGGGAAGCATACATATGCACAGGCTTTACAAACATTCATATTCCAGGGCTACTGGTATCTGAACCTTGAGAAGCCCAACTACCAATTAAAATAGTCAGAAAATCTATTTCTGTTCAAAACTAAGGTTAATTCTCTACGACGGCAATAAAAAGGAAGACAGTTAAGCAACAATGACAACAAAAGCATTAAATAGCTACCCAAGTTATCCATTTAAAATACATGCAGTACTGAAGGAGGGACACAAATTGAAAAAAAAACAGGGAGCAGGGAGTTTCAGCAAACCTACTGATTACAGAGCTCCAGCTATACCACATCAGGTACAGTCAGGCTCTGTTCAGCAATTACCTGCTTGTCAAGACAAACTAAAGTTTAACACCAGTACTGAGCACACTAGAGGATCTGTTTAAGCCTCTCGCAGGTGTACAATCTAAACAGCTTCACAGACCAAACTGTAACTCTGTGCAAATTAGTTACCAGCGCATTGAGACGGGGGTATTTTCACTATGTCCAGCTAAATGTTTTTGATATACCAGAACAGCATTAACAGCTAAATATTTGTAACAAAAAGGCCTACAGATCAATAAAACTGTTTAAGTGTCTAGACAAATGAATAAAATTCATTATGCATCTCGCATGATTGTATGCCATAAAAACCTTAAGCTACTTAATTGGGGTATTATTATTATTTAAAAAAAAATGACAGAAAAACAGTGTTAGCTTTTCAGTTAGTTACTGATTTCACAAAGTAAATTTAATCAAATGCTGGTAACTAATCTGAACTAGTCTATAGTTCAAAAGTCAAAAAAAGGAATAGCCAAACAAAGCTTTATTACCACACAGTCAATGTTCACTTCAACAAGAAATATTAGTTAGAAAATAACACCGATCCTTTTTGTTTCTAAAGTGTTTTGCATCTTATTTTAATATTGATGATTCAAAATGACAAATCGCGGATCAATCTTGGTCATTTTACTTCTGCCAGTCTTAAAATAGGTGTGTTTTCTTTCGCCCATTCCTACCTCATGAAGAGTCATTAGTTTATGATCACACCCCAATGGCTTTCCCTCCTCAAACATACTTAAAGATATCTTTTTACTACATATATATATATATATGTGTGTGTATATACATATAAATATATGTATATGCAACATCATTTTGGAATTTGAATTTTCAAAGCACAGAAGGAATTTTAAACATGCACCTATCCAAAAGGACAGCTGCCAAGAGGGAAGCATTTGTCAGTCAAAGTGTGTCCTTTCAATGCAGACTCTAAATGGAAGCTACAATAACCTAGGGCATATTTCTGCATGAAGTCTAAGAAGTTTCAAATTCAAGCTCTCTGAGCATTTACAGGCAGGAAATTTGTTCTGGAGCAAGTCAGTAAGTCACTGTCCTGTTGTTTAGACAGTGAAGCCTAACGGACAGCATAAAACATACAGAAAAACAATCCTAAGACGCAGGTAACTGGCAGGGAAAAGGGAGGGAGGAAAGCAGTACATCAAGACTGCTTTACAAGGGAAGTACAATTTCAACACTTTTTGAATGAATAGGTGGTGTCCAGATTCCCCTCAAATCTGTAGGGGTAGGGAAGAAGGTGAGGGGCACAAAAAGGTTTTTTTTTCCAATACATTTAATGAAATGTGGTCAGTTTGATCTGTTAAAACTAAAATGGTAGACCAGCTTAAGTCGACACTGAGCTCTGACAATCAAGCCCAGGGAACCAGTGAAGGAACTTGTATGAACTTACAGCGCAAACCGTCAGCAGACTGGGAAGAGTTTTGAGGGTTACGGTAAATGTTCAAGAGGGCAATGGTCTGAAATACAAAACGCAACAACTTTATATTATGGAAAATAATTTTAACAAGAAACCGGTTTCCTTTAGGGTCGCTTTAGACGAGTCTGTGCTGAAAAAGAGGTGGTTATTCTCTCCCAAGAAGGAGAACTTTTGCTTATCTGGTGACCTTTCTGAATCAACCTAACACTGTAAAGTATTAGAGATCTCATGATACTCCATTATTGTATTTTAAAAGTTATTTTATTCACAAATATTGCTATGAAGGGGTTTCACATGATTTCAGGCAGAAATTGTATTAGATGACACATTCAAGTTGTAGGCATAATCATTTGTTTGAATTTGGTTTTATTGAATTGTTTCCTAGTAGCAAAACCCCAGGACAAAAAAAAAAAAAAAAAAAAAAAAAGTAATACAATAATCAGAGTATAACATGAAATCTCCATTTTCCTGGAAGAGTTAAGATAAAAGAAAACCCACAGTTTTGGGAAACTTACCGTACATCACAAATATACCTATTTTTTGGTTAAATCAAGAATTTGAGAAATGTCTGCAGCTTAGCTCTGTAAGAATGCAGAGTCACTAAGCAACTGAGCTTAAGGCTGTACAATAACAGAGAATCAGATTCAACTTATGAAGCCATTTTCTGCATTCCGAATTGCCTACATTTCCCAAGTTCTTGATCTATGCGCAAGAAGAGTTCCGTCACTTGTCCTGTTTGCAACAGCTTTATGTCAGCAGCTCAGAAGCCAACATTATTTTCTCATAATTAGGAGTGGGCTCTTTAACACCATTCTTTAAAAAAATTTCTCCAACTGTGGGACTTACAGTGTGAGCCGTCAGCCGTCTGTGCACTGTTTTGGGGGTTACGATAGATGTTTTGAATCAAGATGGTCTGCGGGGAAAAAAAATAAAAAGGGGAATTCTACTGGCTGCTGTGCATATAATAGACAATTGCAAAGAGACAACTTGTTTGCAAACAGCTATAGGTAATATTTTATTCTCAAGATCTCCTTTTGCATTTGCAGAGTATCTTCCAAAATTGCATCCAGACCATCATATTATGAAAACAGTTTTAAATTAACCACCAAGAAAGAGCTGCATTTGTCTCATAAGCTACCCTCAAAATGGAAATTGTGAGGCACAGTACCCTAAAACATCAAACTACTTGATATGCATATGCCTAGTTTTATCTTAATTTTAAGGTCAGATTCATTTCTACATCTGGAAAAAAAAAAGAAAAAAAAAGAGTTACGTGCACAGCATATAATACATAATGCCACAGAGTCTAAAATGTCACACCAAGCAATAAGGTTTGGGGGCATCGGCTACATCTCATTTTGTGCATCAGACATTTCTTGGTGGAATTTCTGTTTAAATAATATAATAGCATCATAGGTTCACATGTTTCCGATCCTTCAAATAAGGACAATATCCTTTTAGCCCTTCTGCTTTTTACTTGAAGAATTAGCCCAGGCAGACTTGAAACCTTACATTTGTACCGTTCTTCTTAAAATCAAGTTGTCTGAAAAAACAAACCATGTTTTAGTTAGTAAACTAATATTACAAAAAATTCCAAACGTCCATATCACTGTAAGCAGCTCAAAAATTGAGATTGATTACTTAAATACAAGCTCAGTGTTAGTTTGTACAAATTGCAATCCCCAAACAAGTAAGCTTAACTTACACAATATTATTAGTCACAATAAGAATTTAGAGCTTGAAGTCACAGGACCAACAATGTCAAACCTACATATGCTGCCCACTTATCATGTAAAGAAACAGTAGTATCACATTTGAATCACATACTTGTTTTATTATGGATACGGGCATACTAACGAAAGCTATTGTGTTTCTGTGACCCTGGTTTAAAAATAACATATTTTAGCCTACAGTTGGAGAGAGACAGAAACATGCACACAGTTACAGTGTTTCTGCTGATTGGTGGTAATTCGATCACTCTGGATTGCATGACCTTTCCTAACACAGCACTTCAATAAAATAGCTGCACCAGCAATAGCAACACAAGATAAAAATATTGCAGCAATAACTTTCCATTAATGTCTGTTCTTTCATTTTCTATCACAGCTGATTACCAACATGCATACAAATAAAGATTTCTATAATGAATTCTATACAACTGTCAGGTCTGATAAAGACAGAACAATCCAGCATGCCTGCCGAGTGCAAGGCCCCAGTGATCCCAGGCATCACCAGGAAAGAGAGGGGAAGCACTGGAACAGGCTGTCCAGGTAAGTGGTGGAGAGTCACCGGCCCTGGCAGTGTTCAAGAAACGCGTAGACAAGACGCTTAGGGTTTAGCAGGCCTGTGGTGAGGGGCTTATGGTTGGACTCAATGATCTTGAAGGTCTTTTTCAACCATAATGGTTCTGTGATTCTAATACGCTCTGCAGACCCACTTCAGCTGGAGCTTGTGACTGCATTTTCTAAAGCAAAATTAAAATTGCACTGAGGAAACTCTTACTGTATTCTTTTTTTTTCAAAAAAAAAAAAAAGGATTAGGAGCTCTTTTTTTCTTTTTCTTTAAAATATATATATTACAATGGCTACTGTGGAAGTTGCTTAAATTGAAAACATTTTTCCAGATGCCAATGACCTATACTTAAGTCTCTAAATAATTAATTCCGTTTCAGCACACTGTTTGTATATACTAGTAGCATGAAGTAGTTTTTAAAATGGACAATGCTCCTCTTGATATAGAACACTTAAATTAACAATTACTAAGTTCTCTAAAATGGGCAGGTGAAACATCAGTGATGGTCCCTCTAGATCAAATACTTATTCCCTCTTGAACTCCCCCTGACCACTCATGAGAGGACTTAATTTTAGCAGCCCTACCACGCTACTCTCCTATGACGTGGACAGCCCTTGCCTCACTAATCCTCCCCAAATGGACTGTTCCAAGAAAAACGTCAGTTAAAGCCAACTGGCAAAGAACTCTACTGCTGCCTAAGTTCTACTGGTAGTGAAACTGCTAACAGCACAATGACTTTCACAGGCACCGATCCTCATTTACAATAACCTCAAAGAAATCTGTTTACCTGCATGCCTTGATAATCAGCAGTGACAGAAAAAGGCAAAGCATACAGTTCCCCAGGAATGTAAAAGAAGCTTTCTGAAAACTGTATATGTCATAACAACAACAAAAAAGCTATCAATTACTGCACCTCTTCTTTTTTTAAGCAGACATGCAGTCAAGCTCTATGTCAGTGACAAGATGAATTTAGTCAAAGATGACATAACCTGCAAAGGCAGCTGATATACCCTCAGCAACCAGGCAGGTTATTTTCAAGAAACAATTCTTTCACATTCAAAGGAAGTGTGTAAGTTACTCTCCAAACTTAAGAGCCTGGGTCAGAGAGCAAAGTTAATGACGGAGAAGTTGCTTTTGTTTAGTAATTTTCTCCTTTTATATGCAGAAAAGACTTAAGCTCACACCTCTGAGACAGGTGGAACATGCTGCCATCATTTGTGATTAAAAAAAAAATCTGGGATGGCTTAAGTGCCTAAACATCACTGAGAAGGCACACTCACCTGAAAGTTAGCACTGGTTGGTCTCTACTACAGGCAAGCTTACAACAGCATCGCTTCCTGCAGCCATTAAGGGTGACAGGAGATAATTAGAAATGCTGGGAGAAGTAAATGGAATACCCCCAAAAAAGCAAAAACCCGTATAAACTGGGGTTGAAAGTGTAAGTGTAAGTTAACTAGTTAATCTGGAGCTCTGTAATTATTGACTTGTATCTAAGAATTTATGTTTTACGAGGCAAGAATATACTTCCACAAGAATGAAAAACAAAAGGAAAACAAACCTGGCTAAATGTTGGTTTGTTGTGCAACCGAGAACATCTGTCTCCATGACGACAAGCTCCGATTTTGAAATAAAACGAACAGTTGACTCTGCAAGTAAAAAACCCAAAACAGTTATATCCTGGCATAGAATCACATTAATATGCAATTAATATTAAAAAAAAATCCTAAACGCCCTTACATGAGATGGTTGCTACTATTTTACCCTTCCAGTCTATCTCACTTCATTGCGATCAGTACCACTGGGGGATGAGATGGGAAATAATGCGAAAAACAGTCTGAAAAAGTTATGCTATGAACTGCTCAGATGAGTTAAATTTAATCCCTTGTCTAGACAATATAATGTGCTTTAAAGTGATCAGTACAGGTGCATCTACCTTTAAAAAAAAAAAAACACTGTTTAAAGTTATATCCCAATAACTCTTAAGCCTTTAGCAGGATGAGGAAGTCCCCTTGACAAGCATCAAACAATTTTTGTATCAGTGACCTCAAGCTCACTCCACAGCTGCTGGAAAAGGAATCCAAAAATCCTTTCTCTTTCCTCACTATTCCTCAAACGTGCTTCTAATGTGAACACCCCCGTGGCACGTATTTCCATTTGGGTGACTTTTGCCTGAAAACCCTGCTGCTCACTACATGGTAACTATTCAACCTTTTACTGCATTTACAAAACTGCTGCCAGCACAAAATTTCATTACAAAAGTAGTGCTCTTATTAAATGAAATGTTCTGGGGTTCTACACTACAATCCTGTGACATGATTGAAAGGAGAAGGGACGCAGGTGTGTACGGAAACAGACCCAAACTGCTCCAATGAGTATCTTGTGGAATTACATTTTCTGACGAGCTGCTTCAGTTATGTTGAGCTGAATGCAGACCTAGCTCAGACAAAAGGAAAGAATTTCAAGCAGGTAATATCCAACCCAAAGAACGCCCTAGATGGCATCCTTGTAAACCTCTATGCTTGATTACTGAAAAGGTCATTTTGCTTGGATATAAAATTGCATTTCCTATATAAAAAAGTAAGTTGCACAAAGTCTTTAGATATTCAACACCGGCGAAATTAATACAGATTTTTTTTAAAAACACACTTTAGGCCTTGCAGCAAGACATTTTGATACAGAGAATGCATAGGAAAATAATAATTAAGAGATATCCATGTACAGACTAAATTGTTTTAAATGGAAGAATTCCATTCCTTAAATGCAGTCACTACAGATTTTCCTGTATTAGTTAACACCTAACGGAGTCTCCAAAACTACTCTGGTTTATGAATGGCAGTAAAACTCAAAGATATATTAGGGTTATTCACAGAGAATGATGAGGTTGTCTGGGGAAAGCAGAATAAAAAAATGTGAGGGGCAACAAAACGATTGTGTTATTTACGCAAACACATTAAATACAAGAGCTCCCTTGGAACGAATATTATTTCTCCCTTGTTCAATGTTCAGACTGATTTTTTTCCATAATTCTGTGTAATAAAAACATCAGCACTTAAAAGGGAGCAATATTGAAAGGGGGAAAGTACTAAAGTATATCCAATCTCTAGAAAGATGTTTTACTATATAAATCATAGCAGGCTTGGTCTTTTTTACATTTTTGAGAGCAAACACTTGGCATCACGATGTACTTACTGTCCTCTCTGAACTCAGTCTAGAAACTTGTAATAGGGCAACGGGGAAGCTTTGGGCAAGGCCAGCCATGGCGCCCCCGCTCCTGCTCACGCCCTAGGTACAAGCCGAGAGCAGGGCGTGCTCT